>JAQBSW010002870.1:0-94153 GCA_029291075.1 Eudiplozoon nipponicum
TGAATGCTGCAGTAATTTAAATTGGAATTAGGCAAAGATAATTTAGGCCTTTTCATATAGAACAAAGAAATAAAATTTCTGTTTAGATTAGAACATTGATAAGAAAAATAAGCAGCAAAAAATTTACACCAAATTTGATGAACATTTTCATATTCAAAACAGCAATTTCATTTGTTCTTTTTTCATTCCAAGCTTGTCTTTATCTGTGATAAAATGTTGCTAGTACAAATAATTTTTCTGAAATATCATATTAGTTGTTTGATTCTACGTTGGTTTGTTTTAAAAATTTGTTCGAGAATGAGCACATAATATTTTGAAAAAATGAGATTGGGTCAAATTAATTTATCTTTACATGGAATTACTTTATTCCAACACCTAAGTTAATTGGTCTGCTGATATTTCGATAAAGCTTGTCGGTTTTCTTCGTCAGAACAGCACTCTCTAGTGTCATAGAACGCAAATCTCACAATAAAACTGTCTGATTCAATGTCAATATTCTTGAAATAAATAAAATACTTTTATGAAGATAAATATATTTCATTGCCGTAGAATAATCAAATGAAACTATATTTTTGATATACTTTGTTCTGTTGATTTTGGTGTTACATTCTGTCATTTACAATCAATTAATAAACAATTATTTAATCGCTTGTTAAAATTGTCGGGTGAAAAATTAGTTTAGATTTGTACTTGGTGTACTCTTTTCTATGCGACTAATTTAATTCAGTAAGTTTACGGTTGAGTTAAAGTTTAATTAGTGGAGAAAACTAAAAATGATTTTGTTCAAACTACGCCTTATTTAAATTCATATTTGAACAGCCTACTAACATTTTCGTACATAATTGTATTAAATAAAATAACAGTAAACATCTGAGGATCGAAAAAAATGTTATACACACCAGTATTTGATGAAATTTAAAATATTTTATTTTTAATTTTTCAAAGGATTACGTTAATTCTCAGCCACGCTTATTAATGAATATATATGCGTACTACACCAATTGTTTATAGGTAAATATTATTATATTATTATAATCAAGGTCAGCGTAAACTAAGAATTGTATTGTGTAAAAAAGGCTATTCATCCAGTAGACTGGTTTCGCCCTTATTGGGAACTCATCATATACTGGCTAGAATTTGCCGCGGACAGGGCTCGAACCTGGGAACTCCTGCTTCGAAATCTGGTAATCATCACGTCTGCCGAGGGTTGAGCCCTGTTCGCGGCAAACTCTGGAATGTGCGTGATGAGTTCCCAATATGGACGAAACCGGTCTACTGGATAAATTGCCTTTTCTACACTATAAAATTCTTAGTTTTTACTGACATATGTAAGTAATTAATGGGTCAGGTGCTTATATCAAAAGCGCAACCTTGATTATATTAATTGTTATCACCGCCCGCGCAACCAATGTTCATTTAATTTTATAAATCTTATTGTAGTTTCAACCAATTTAAGTCACATAAAAAATTGCTGCCATTCGATTAGAGTAACTTTTTAGATTTTTGGCAGAACCACGTTGAGTCTGACACTTGTTGTTGACAGTGTACACATAATTACCATCACGGCATGTTCTTGGATGTTGGTTTATAAAAACGTTAACTTCTTGAATTTGGCAAACCTTCTTGAACACTTGGGATCGCGACAAATTTCCAATTCAGACTCAATAACATAGTTTAGTTGGTAGGGCTCACCTGCAGCATGACAATAAAGCTGAAAATAATTTAAAATATTTTATCATTCACGATGAATCTACTTCAGATTTTTCAAAATTTCGCGCTCCTCCAAGTTGGCTTCAACTTATCTAATAATTTGTTAAGAATTTATGCTTGTTTATTATGAACTGAATTAGTCAAGATAATAACAGGTTGTATACTCTTGTTGATTTTATTAACCTATATTTATCTGCATTGGAATTGTTAAATAAGTTCAGTTCGAGAATTATCAGGGATTTACTAATTTGTGTTATTTAATGTGGTATGAATCCAAAAGTATCAGAGTTGAATGATATACTGAAGTAAATAATGACTTGTTAAGGGTCGTAAAAAAATTTGCATTGAATTAAGGCATAGACGATTAGCTTTTATGTTTACATACAAGCGTTAAGTTAACGGCACTTATTTTTTCTTGTAAATGAAGCAAATCTGCTCGAAGTGCATTTGCACACACTTTGCAAAGTACTTATCGTATTAAATACAGACGTTTCCCGTTGCTTTTCCATTTTTATTTCATAGTTTCATTGAGTTGTTCTTAAATCTTTGTGAACTCCATTCGCGGACATATTTCACTTCAGCATTCGGTCAATGTGAAATCGCTAAAGTTGGTAGAAACATGCACAAACAAACAAATAGCCCCGACGAGATTGTCAGTTGGTTAAAGTAAAAACGTACGGGTATAACGTGGGATATAGTTATGTAATTAGTTGAATTTCTATTGTTGTTTGCTACAGTGTTAGTAGTTTTAGGTTTATGACTTTGTAAGTTGTGAATAGGGTATCAATTAACAAGGTCTATTTATAGACTCGGTATGCGCAAAATTCTATGAACAGGAGTTGCATTATTTTTATCAATTACATATTTGACATCGTCAAAGTAATCATCTCTATGAGTAGAAACATTTCTGGGACTAAATAATCGATATTAGATTTGTAACAAGCTGTATTATTGTCAAACTAGTGAAGCGATCAATTTATTGCGCACCTTATAGGAATTAACGCGTTAGTCTTAATAATTTATACAAAACTGTTGTTATTATTATGTTCTTTGTGTTTATTCTTATAATTATTATAACAATGACTGTTTTTTTTAAGAATTCAGTATTATTGCTTTGATAATAATTATTCTAACCAGCTGTTTGTCCAATTTTACCTAAAAAAACTTATAGACAACAAGGAAGTTACTAAAATGTGAACATAATTTATTAACAATAATGATGAGAATGCCAAACTGACCTTGAAAACCTTATCGACGGCCTCAATTTTTAGAAGCATTGTTATCATATCTATTATCATCGTCTTTTCCGTCATTCACACGTATATTTTAGATATCATTTAGCGTCATCTTCAATTCTGGCATCAATAATTTTGTTAGACTAATAGTTTTAAATTACTAACTAACTACCGTACCGTTAACATATGCGTCGCTCTTATTGTATATTTATTAAATGATAATTCGATCACTACAACGGTCATTTTTTTCAACCTCTGATCAGTTCTTGAAATAAAGAGCGCGGTTAGTGAAAGAGACGATCGAAATTTCTATCGAAATTTAAATCAATAAATATCACGAAAAATATTAGTTAGAATAGACTGCATCTGGTAACAATAAATTACATGTTGTGTTGTCAGCAAGTTGTTTAAATAAAAATAGTTTTTGCTTGAGAATTCCTGGGATTAGTTCACTTTTATCTTTGGATAATGTAAAGTTTATGGTCATTGAAATTTAAACACCGAACTGATTTACTTAGAACAGCTTCGCATCAGGAGTAAAATGTTTTAATTTGATAAATCTAAAGATCGATATGCAATTGATCAACTATTTAAATATATTAAAATTTGAATAATTAACTTTCAATAGTTATCTAATCTTCCAACTGAAAATAGTAAAATGCTAAATTCAGGATATATATATTGATTTCCAATGAACAAAACTGGTTTATGCGTTTGTACCCTGTCTTTCCGTTTTAACTAACTCTGAATTAAATTAAGCTTGTCGACTTCAAATACGTACCTGTTTATTAAATTAATTTAAAAATTTTCTGTTACTTATACAAAAGCTTTTATTTTTGCCCAGTTCTTAATTCGAGAAATGAATCGAAATATATATATATATATATATATATATATATATATATTAAGAAAGCGTTGCATCAGACAGCAAAGTCATTTCAGCAAGTAAACCGTTTTCATCTTTACAGAGAACCCTTTGTGTACTATTTAGAATTTTCCGTGAATGAAAGTAATAATGGAATGGATTGTCTTCGGAGTTAATGGCATTTTCCTCTGCGCTTCTTGCGTTACAAACTAAACGCAATTTTAAATCATATACCTAATTATGTTTCTTGCTTAGCTTTTTCTTCGTGTGAAACACGTGAAGATCTAAATTTGTAATTACCTACACACGACCTGTCATTTAATTCCAGATAACATACCGATTGTTGAAGTCATACTGATTTGAGGTATAATAACAGGATTTTTATGATATATATTTTGACAGTATAGACACCACATTGCACCAGGTATCAAACGCAATTCAGCCGGTAAATATATTTCATCTTTGTTGGTAACTCATCATGTAATGTCCTGAAATGCCGTGGACGAGATTTGAAACTGGCACAATTGTTTCGGAGTCCGGGATATTATTCTCTACGTTACACACTACTCGCAAATTCAGGTCATATAGCAACATTTGTTTGCGCTTACCCTTTTCTTCAGTTGGAATTTTTTGTATTCCTTTCTACCATCAGTCAAACGTATGTGTGGCTGACCGATTTTAATTCAAATTCGTTTGATATACAAAAACGGAAGTTTACGGTTTTTCTATCTGCAATGTGAATACTATGTTTGGATTACCTTCATTGTCTAGTGACAAAGAATAAGCTGGTTCCAATTAGTGTGAGATAAACGGCAGTAGATTATTATAAACCTATGTCAATAGTTTATTGGTCCCTTATACTTTGCCGTCTCGTTTACTTGAAATTGCACATGCATATTTCAGCCAGGGTAGATGTAATTCAGCTTTCCATAGCTATATCATTAATCAATCTGAAGAACGTGCAGTCAATTTTTAACTACGCGATTTTATCTCATCATATGAGATTGTTTAGGATATTAAACTGATTAGGAAAATCTGGATTTTCTATTTTAAACGTGTTGCGCAAAATAGCCTTCGTAGTTTTAAGGGGCTTTTAAAGAAATAATAAATTAAGTAGTACAGGTATTTTTATTGCTTGCCCACAAAATATTATCGAGGAAATGCCTTTTGGCAAATCGTTAAATAGGATTTAACTTTCAGCGCGAATGCCACCTTATTGATTCAGAATTTTACTGCTCATGAAAGTAATTCTCCCAGATTTGGTAAAGAGATACCGTTTGAATAATTGTAAACTAAAAGCAAGAAATTTAGATTCTCAAATTTTTTAGTCTAAGTATATTGCGAGGTCTTTCATAGGTTTCCTCATCATAATTTATATCGGTGTTTCTAATTGATTTTAAAGTTTTTGAAATTACTCCTGTTCAATTTGTCTCACATACTTTCCGTTAAGATATGCTGTCCTTGAAATCATTTATCAATGTTTGGTTAGATCGAATCACTTTTTTAAAATATATAATTTCTATCAGCACACAGAATGTTATGAAACTAGATTCCAAATAATATTGGCAAACATTCTAAATCATTCATAGTTTATGAATGTATTTTTATTCTTGTTTCCAACTCTATTAAATATACGAAAAGCACTTTATCATACAGCAGACCTACATATACTATGCTATATGATTTTATTATGTCAATTTCTGTAAGAAATCTCATGCATTTGGGAGCATATCACTCCAACAGGGCACAAAATGAATTTAACGAATGTTGCAGTTCTACTTAAAGCATGGTACGTAAGATTATGATACTTGTATAAAACCCATCAAATAAACATTAAGAATCAGATCTAAATATCTAAATCTTCCGCTGATATTTTATTGTATTCATCGGGACGTTAATAACAAAACTTTAGGTATATTTTAGTGTCACCAAATTTGACAATTTTTTCAATTAGCAACAACAAATGCAATATGAGATGAACGAATAATTCCGCATTAATTACATACTGCCTTTTTACTATATTACAGGTAAATACTGTTTGTTGCGAAGAACTAATAAATATGCAAGTATGTATTAGGTGTTGCGAACCTAATAACAAATTAGTTCAGTTGTGACCAGAAGGATAAACCAAAGGCAGCATGAACGGAAAGTATAATCTCATGCACATTCGTTTCGTGCTTACTGGCGACTCATCAGTAGGAGCCGGTATAACGCCCTTTAACGGCTATATATTTGGTCGCAAAATGTGGAATAAAAGGACGGTACAATCTCATAGACGAATTTGTAAACCTGCATTGTGAAGCTAACATTATATAAAGTCTACGATAATGCGACTTCAACGCTAACTCACACTATATAATATATATACCGAGTCTGTAAAGGATACTAACACTATGGCTATTGTGTTAGAAACCGATACCAATATTATTGTACCGAAAAGGTACATGGTACTAACACTGGTTTCCGAGTCTGTACATGATACCAACCTGATGTATATCAATTTATGCTAAAGTTAATCGAAATTGAGAATTACAACAATTTCTGAACACATGTTACTCCAGTAAATCCATACACTCTGACCTTGATCGATAGCAATTAATTTATTTGTTACTAGGTTCGCAACACCTAATACATACTTGCATGTATATTAGCTCTTCGCAACAAACAGTATTTAACTGTAATATATTGAATTGAATGATGTCATGCTTACCGCGAAATGTGATAACTGATATTGCTCAAAGCCAGAGTGTATGGATTTTCTGGAATAACAGGTTCTCAGAAATTGTTGTTATTCTGAATTTTGGTGAACTTTAGCATAAATTGATATACATCAGGTTGGTATCATGTACCGACTCGGAAACCATAGTGTTAGTACCATGTACCTTTTCGGTGCAAAATTCATAGTGTTAGTATCCTTTACAGACTCGGTATATATATATATATATATATATATATATATATATATATAGTATATATATATATATATATATATTATATAGTGTGAGTTAGCGTTGAAGTCGCATTGCCGTAGACTTTATATGATGTCAGCTTCACTATTGCAGGTTTACACATTCGTCAAGGAGATTGTACCGTCCTATTATTCCACATTCTTCGACCAAATATATAGTCGTTAAAGGGCGTAATACCAGCTCCTATTGATGAGTCGCCAGTAAGCACGAAACGAATGTGCATGAGATTATACTTTCCGTTCATGCTGCCTTTGTTTTATCCTTCTGGTCACAACTGAACTAATTTGTTACTAGGTTCGCAGCGCCTAATACATACTTTTAAAGCCATACTAGTTCTAATTTAACGTATCAAATGAAAAATAATAAAAACTATATTAGCAGAAATGAAGGTGTTTTAGTTTTTCGCGAAATGAATTGGCCACTTATTAGAAATGGCCATAATATCGGTTTTTCAAAAGTTCTTTTTATGAAAAATATATTATTTTTAATGCTAGAAAACATTAAGCATTATCCATCTATATATTTCATTTTTACACATCCTTTGCTTTCATTTTATTATTATGGGTTGCAACTTGTCTAATTTTCCATTTTCCATATATTTCGTATTTGCGCTGATTTTTTAGTGTATATGCGTATGAGTCTGTGTGTGTCTGTTTGCGTGTAGAGGCCATTCTCACATACCCCAGACAAGTGCCAGAGATCTCGACATACTGTTAATGATAGATTGAGTTTTGACCAGCTGTTCGCAGTGTTGGCTTTTCCTGTACGATTATTTTCCTCCGAATGTCGTCTTCCTTTTCCAATCTTTGCTCAATTTTGTACTATCACCTTGGTAACAGCGCAGGGTGTGCGTATTTCAGTATTGAATGCCCATCGGAATCTGGTGATCTAACAAATGAGCCACCCTGCGCATACTACACTACAAACAATTTATAGTTATATACTAACTAATGTAACTTGGCTAGTCTATTTTTCCTGTAGGTGGAGCCTATATAGCATAAATTTAGACCTAAAGTTCTAACTAACCATTCCAAAGCTGTCATTATAAACAAACAACACACTACATGGGGATATGGTAAAGAAATTAATATTTATAATTAAACGAACATTGGTTGTGCGGACGGTGATAACAATTATTATAATCAGAGTTGCGATCTTGATATAAACACCTGACCCATTAATTTCTTACAAATGTTTGTATAAACTAAGAATTGTATAGTGTAGTGTGCGGCAGGGTAGCTCAATGGTTAGAGAACCAGATTCCGAAGCAGACGTGTCCGGGTTCGAGCACTGTCCACGGCGAATTCTGGCCAGTACTTGATGACTTCCCAATAAGGAAGAAACCGGTCACTGGATGCATTACCTTTTCTACACTATGCAATTCTTAGTTTATGCTGACTTATGTAAGTAATTAATGGCTTAGGTACTTACACCAAATCGCACACTTGATTATAATAATAATTCTGATCCTTTGTCAGGTGTGGAAGTTCGAGTAAATATGTATGATGTCAGTTGTCCTCGTTTATCTACTTGATATTTGTGGTGATTTGGCTGGCTTTGAAATACGTTCTGTGTAATTTTTGTGCGCTTACTATCGCAGCATTCGAACTTCTTCCAATGAATTCTTGTGGGTAATGCCGTTTGTGAAGTCATTGTAGAAATTTTCGGAACCAACCTGGATATCAATATTGTCACGTCTGCTTATGTTTCCCTTAATGATGGGCATTCAACCCTGCAATCCGCAAACCGTGCGCTGTCACCAAGGAAATTGAAAAAATTGGAAGAAGTCGAAATAAAACACGAATTGCGGGGAAAAAACATTCGTACACATAACAGCCAACAAACTAAATCCAGCAGAAAAAGAATAACCTGATCTCAGACAACACTCTGCAATACAGCGAAAATAACTCTTACACACACAAAGACACACACAGGCATATGCATATACACTTTAAAATCTTCCCAAACGAGAAATAAATGCAAAACGGATAATCAGTATTAACATATATTATTATATACATAAACACATCATCATCATCATCATTATATATATATATATATATATATATATATATGAAACTCGAGTGGTGAACATAACACTAATGTGAAGGAAAAGTAAACCGAATTATTTGCAAGAAAGAGATAAAATCTAGGATTATAAAGACGTTGAAATATAAACTTGTTTTTAAGTATAAATGATTATAAATTCTGTCATACTTTGTGAAGTTAGTGAAGGAACATCCATGGTCGTCATCAATAGAATCATCATTGTCATCAATATTATTATTAATATTATTAATATCATCCTCGTCATTATTATCATCATCGTCATCATAATAATTATTTTATTATAATCGTTATTATTATCCTCACCGTCATCATCATCATAATCATCATTATAATCATCGTCATTACCAGTCATCATCAGCATCATCTTCATCATTATCGTAATGATAAACATCTGCAGCAACATCATCATAATGAATATCATCTACTTCATCAATATCATTATTAATATCAGCAGCTACATCATCATTATTGTGATCCTACTCGTTCTAATTGTTATCGTCATCATCCTAATTGTTCTCATAAATAAAAAAATTTCTTTATCGATATCAACATCAGCAATATCATTTTAGATCTCATTATCATAATTCTCTTTATCATAGTTAGCATAATTTCAACTTTATCACTTTCATCTCTAGCATCAAAAAAATAAAGTTAGGTATTTATTTATTATCAGTAAAATAACGCAAATCATAATCATTAATTTTACTCAAATAAAACATCGATAGTGGAATTTAAATGCCATTTAAAACTGTTTTATTAGAGCAAATTTCCAAAGCATCATGATACTAAAAGCATACTGTGTCGGATTCTCATTCATCATTAGAGTACTCAACAAAATCAATATATTAATGTAACAACCATATTTGCGAAAAAAGCTTAGGGTGTAATTTTAATGCTAATATACCTACGTTATTAATAATACTTCTGACGAGTAGACATATTTAACGACTTTTCAGTCAAAATATCGTCGAACCAATGAAAACTTCTGTCGTAGTGTTTCTAGTTTTCCTGAAGGAAAAAAGCATGTAACGACCGCCTGTATAAATTAACCTTTAGCATCAGTTTCGTTTGTATTGTCAGCTTGCAAGCTTTTCATTAATCAATAATTCATGTCTATTTGCGATGTTTTGTTCACTCAAGTGTCAGTGGATGAGACTACACTGAGCAACTTTTCGCGAAGTTACACGACAGGTACCATACATATGTTCTTATACACTTACACAGTCACACACCCATATATATATATATATATATATATATATATATATATATATATATATATATATATATATATAAAATTAATAGATTTGGGTCTGCAAATGTCCTGTTTTGAGCTCTGCGTGTCTAGGAATATTTTTTAGCAAAGAAAATTTAAATTCTCTCTGTAAATCTTAGTAACTGTAAAAGGATTCCTGAAAATGTTTGAAATGTGAACTAAACCGCTGATAACATGGCTAATTTTTAAATTATTATGCAAAAATTTTGAATTTTTAAATTACCTAATTTTATAATCGATCACTGAGGAAACGCGAGTCCCTATATATTAATGCGATATCATGTCGACCTTTATAACGTAGTCACTATTAATATATTAGTTATAGGCTACATAGTAAGAAGTAAGTTTAAATAGAACCAGAAATACCTGTTCAAGTCAGAAAGTCAAAAATTTCAATTTCAAGTAACCTATCACATCCTAAATGCGGGCGAAAACAAGAGGGCGCAGATGGTAAATCGAAAATCTGTTATAAATGTAGAAGCCCTATAGTCAGGACTATAGGGAGCCCCTGAGACGCCAAGCTTAGATAACCCAACTATCCGGAATGATCATTTAAATTACAATAAATAAATTCCACTGTGCTGTATCTTAAACTAAAGTCCTTCCTAAATGCGGGCGAAAACAAGAGGGCGAGGACGGTAAATCGAAAACCTGTTATACATGTAGAAGCCCTATGGTCAGGATTATAGGAGAGCCCCTGAGACGCCAAGCTTAGATAATCCAACTTTCCGGAATGATCATTTAAATTACAATAAATAAATTCCACTATGCTGTATCTTAAACTAAAGTCCTTCCTAAATGCGGGCGAAAACAAGAGGGCGCGGACGGTAAATCGAAAACCTGTTATAAATGTAGAAGCCCTATGGTCAGGACTATAGGAGAGCACCTGAGACGCCAAGCTTAGATAATCCAACTATCCGGAATGATCATTTAAATTACAATAAATAAATAAATATTGGAGACAAGAAGTTTATCGATTGCGAAAGCATTAAATCATATGGCCTAAAATGCATATGAATTCGCTTCGGCCAGTTTAACCTACATAGTTCAGTGAGTAGCTATTGCATTTGCTTAAAGAAGCAATGATTGACTGTTCGATTGCGGGGAGCCTGTAATTTACGTTTATGTTGAACATGAATTTAGACAAATAGAAAAGCAACAGTCAAAAAAATTCATTAAGTACTTCAGTTGGTACATTTAATTTAAAAATTATATTTAAATAGACCGTCTTTTGTTTGAGTACGGCTTCTTTAATTATATTTGTTGTCCATAATTTATGTTTGCCTTAACAAGCCCTTCGGGTTTCCCATTTTCTTAGGAAATTTTCTTAAAAAGGTTAGATCTTAACGTTGAAATTCTTCACGAAATATTTTGTTTATTCTATTGAAGTAACAAATAACGCTTTTGGAAAATTGAAATGGGCTGTGCTAAGGGATGTACTGTCTAGTTCATGTATGCTATCGATATATTTTACTTTTGAAACTGCCATCTTCTTGTCTAAATAACAATTAGTCAATGGAAATCAAATACGTCAGACCGCGGGTTTTCATGCTTGTAAGTAAATGTGGTTGTAAACAATGTTAAGATATTTAAGCATATCATATATTTCGATATCTTTATTTATAAACTACATCCAATTTTAAATAAAATTTTTTATGTATCTAAAATCATATAAAATAAGATATTTAAAAAAAATTAAAATGAATAATGACACCCATATACAAAATTTATCTAAAAGATTAGTAAATATGATTTTAAAAAACTAGAAAATAAGCAGTGCAAACTTGCATGTTACAGATGAACATAGATTGTACTATGATTAGAATTAGCCGAATATACAAATAGTTAATTATACATCTGTTGGAGAAATCGATCGTAAAATTTAGAATTTCTAAGACTAGTAGAAAATAAAAATTATTTAATCTTAAAAATGGAAATAAAAAGAGTTTTTTAATGATTTATCAATATGAAGTCCAAATGCGTTATTTCAAATATCAATATTTGCTTTATCGATTTAAAAATTCAGAAAACACAATAATTTTGTGTAATTTATTAATACTGTATTTATCATTGTTATAATTTAACAGCAACTTAGTAAAAAGACAACACGTTCTTTATAATTTACTTTAAACTGTCAAAGACACGATAATTTTCTACGAGAAGTAAAAGAACCACTTTAATCTGGGAAAAAAATCTCAGTCAGAAACCACAAATTTAAATGATATACATGAGAAATCAACACAAATATAATGCCAATACCAAATGAAATAGTTGACCTATTTCGATGGCTAGCCATTAATCAAGATGACAACAAAAAATAAGCATATTAATTCAAATACTGTTTTATCCCCCATATTCCTCTCCACTTATTCTATTCTATTCTATTCTATTCTATTCTATTCTATTCTATTCTATTCTATTTCCTCATTCTATCTCTATTCTATTCTATTCTATTCTTATCTTCATTCTATTCTATTCTATTCTATTCTATTCTATTCTATTCTATTCTATTCTATTCTATTCTTATTCTATTCTATTCTACTCTATTCTGCTCTATTCTATTCTTTTCTTTTCTATACTATTCTTTTCTATTGTTTTCTATTCTTTTCTATTCTGTTCTATTCTATTATATTCTAATCTATTCTATTCTATTCTATTCTATTCTATTCTATTCTATTCTATTCTATTCTATTCTATTCTTATTCTATTCTATTCTATTCTATTCTATTCTATTCCATTCTATTCTATCTTCATTCTATTCTATTCTATTCTATTCTGGTTCTATTCTATTCTATTCTATTCTATTCTATTCTATTCTATTCTATTCTTCCTATTCTATTCTATTCTATTCTATTCTATTCTATTCTATTCTATTCTATTCTATTCTATTCTATTCTATTCTATTCTATTCTATTCTATTCTATTCTATTCTATTCTTATTCTGCCCATTCTATCTCTATTCCCATTCTATTCTATCTCTATTCTATCTATCTTATTCTATTCTATTCTATTCTATTCTATTCTATTCTATTCTATTCTATTCTATTCTATTCTATTCTATTCTATTCTATTCATTCTATTCTATTCTATTCTATTCTATTCTATTCTATTCTATTCTATTCTATTCTATTCTATTCTATTCTATTCTATTCTATTCTATTCTATTCTATTCTATTCTATTCATTTCATTCTTATCTTTATTCTATTCTCTATTCTATTTTTATTCTATTCTATTCAATTCTATTCTATTCTATTCTATTCAATTCTATTCTTATTCTATTCTATTCTATTCATTCTATTCTATTCTATTCTATTCTTATTCTATTCTATTCTATTCTATTCTATTCTATTCTATTCTATTCTATTCTATTCTATTCTATTCTATTCTATTCTATTCTATTCTATTCTATTCTATTCTATTCTATTCTATTCTATTCTATTCTATTCTATTCTATTCTATTCTATTCTATTCTATTCTATTCTATTCTATTCTATTCTATTCTATTCTATTCTATTCATTCTTATTCTACTCCTATTCTATTCTATTCTATTCTATTCTATCTATTCTATTCTATTCTATTCTATTCTATTCTATTCTATTCTATTCTATTCTATTCTATTCTATTCTTATTCTATTCTATTCTATTCTATTCTATTCTATTCTATCTCTTATTCTATTCATTCTATTCTATTCTATTCTATTCTATTCTATTCTATTCTATTCTATTCTATTCTATTCTATTCGATCTTATTCTATTCTATTCTATTCTATTCTATTCTATTCCTATTCTATTCTATTCTATTCTATTATTATGTTCTTTATCTTCTGCCTTTATTCTATTCTATTCTATTCTATTCTATTCTATTCTATTCTATTCTATTCTATTCTATTCTTATATTCTATTCTATTCTATTCATTCTATTCTATTCTATTCTATTCTATTCTATTCTATTCCCATTCTATTCTATTCTATTCTATTCTATTCTATTCTATTCTATTCTATTCTATTCTATTCTATTCTGTCTTATTCTATTCTATTCTATTTTATTCTATTCTATTCTATTCTATTCTATTCTATTCTATTCATTCTATCTCTAGTCCCTTTCTATTATTTTTTGATTGTTTTGGATTATATTTTTTGATTATTTAAATGAAGTTCGTTAACTTTTTATACGATTCTCTTTTTTATTATGTTGATACAATATTATTTCAAACTAAGCTTTGCATAATATCTCAAATGCAGGATGGGTTTGAATTTAGAACATAAGAACGCGCAGTGTCTTTGAACAGGATAGAGCCTTATCCCCAGTATATTGTGTGCATTACGTTGTGTTACGAAAGAGGCAACACCGGTCTACTGGATTAATCGCATTTTCTTCATTATCCGATGCCTAGTTTTTAATGAAAAATTAATATATATAATTAATCTGGTGTCTATATGAAGATCTAAATTTGATTTAAATATTTGTTATTACTGCCCGCTCATCCAATATTCGTCTAACTATTCATCTTTTGATTTTTTGTCCTGTAATGTCAACCTGTGGAGTCATTTGTATGACCTTCGTTATAGTGTTTCTGTGGGCTTTTTCATCTATTTCTGTTCTTCAAGTGTGTTAAACGTCACTGGAAGCAAAATTTGTGGGACAATATATGGTATTAATGAAGTAAAATATATATTAAAAATTATACAGTTTCTTTAATCTTGTAGCGTTGCGCCATCTTCACATATTGCACGTTTAGTTTTATTTGAAGAAGCTTTAGGTATTTCATTTGTCGTTGTAGATTTTACTAAGCAAATTATTCTGTTTCTTCAAATGTTTTCTTAAATTTAAAAAAAAAGATAAATAAATGCTACAGTGATTCTTCAATGTAAACATTAAAACAATTATTTTTTATGGAAAAAATAAATATTTTATATTGGCCTAGATGTAATCTAATACACCTGAACCAAAAGTACTATCTAAAGGCAATATTGAGTTTCCAAATTTCGAATAACTTTGACTTAAATTAGCACTATTATGGGCCTGCATATTCGTAAGTATATCTCAATATTTTTCTATCTGTGTTAAATGTTAGATAGGATCTCTCTGGGCCCATTGTGGTCACCCTGGTAAATCAAAAGAAATCGATTTTATTTGCATAATCTTAAATTTAAGAAATTTTAGAATTCATTATAAAATATATCAGCCTTCTAAATTCTTCCTTGCTAATTATAACGCAATCACAAATTTTTAATCTAAATCCACCATTGTTCTTAAAGATATTAAATTTTAGTTTTCAACATCATGAAGTACTTGTATAAAAATATTCGACAGTATATAACAATTATTTACTTTGAAATCTATTTGCTAGATTGCCGTGTAACATTTGTTAGAAACCAATTAACTGGTAGAGTTAGGTTCCCTTTAAATTCGCAATTGAGGCACACGACCTTGTATTCTAGATTAATTTTAGTATTTTTTTTATTACATACAAAGAAGAAATACTTAATATTTTGAAACAAAATATTTTTGTAAATAATGTTTGCACAATAAAGTAAATAATTTAATTTTTCTTAAGATCACAATTTGAATTGCATTTCTGCATCCAATCATTAACAATCGTAGGTAAAATGTACATTAAGTTAGATTTTCAGTTATATTTAACAGCAACAAATTCATTTTCTACGCTCAGATTGATCATTAACTGATGTCATAATACATTGAGGCACACATATTCACGTGCACAACCTATCATGTTTTGCTCAGTTAATGGAAAAAAATGTTTTTTGACTATTCAATTGCTGCGACTGAATAACATAACTAAGGCCTTTGACAAAGGACAATTCTTTGTCGTTCTTTGCATTGTCAAAAAGACTAAAAATCGCCTTGACTAGAAAGTGTTTTTAAAAATATATGTACAGATTGTCCGAATGTGTTGTTAGCATTGCCAAATATATTTCGACTAAACGTCTATGGAATTAATTTTTACCTAACGCTCTTTAAAAAAATTTCTTTTGGAATAAAGTTTGATTCGAAATACAGCGGGTATTTAGTCAATATTTTATGAAATCTAACTGAAGTATTTTTTAAACTGTATTGCGTTTTTCTACAAAAATCATTATTTCAAATCAGGAATATTATCAAGAAATCCCAATGGGGTTTTAAACTCATCTTTTCCAATGATTCAATGAAAAATGACCGCGTATATAAAACAATGTGCAGAAACAATACAACTAAAATCAAACCCATAATAATGTGCAAAATCGTGAAGAATCTCCGAAACGAATTAAAAATTTTATATTGTCAAGTTTTGTATACCTGCTACTTTATTGGGAGGTTTTGCGAATGAAATACGCTATCCAGAATAGTTTTTGCAAAGGAAAAGGAATATTGTATCGTGGTTGCATGATGATTTTATGGCATCATACAAATGTAGCTTAGTTTAACTGCATTCACCAAATCATTATGTACAAATGATGGTGTGTTTGCTCATTTTTTTATTTGGATGGTGTCATTATGTATTTTGCAATTCTCACAAATGTTAAAATTTAGAATTTAGCTTTCAAACTAATCCACGAGAAAAAAATGATTTGCGGACATTAAAAATAATATAGCAAATAAGTTTATTCAATCTACTGACAGTTAAAATGAAAAACTGCAGGATTTCATTTGTCATTATCATCATCATCATCATCATCGTCCACATGCAAAGCCGTACGAAAGCCAAAAGTGACTAAAGTTTCACTGTCATATAACCAAAGGAAGCGAGGAAAAAATATACAAATAACAACAAAACAATAATTTAGAGATTTGAGAAAAATAGATTCCTTAGTTACTTTAAGTATATCTATCAAGATAACTCCCAGGAGTAGGCAGACTAAACCTCTGCACAACAACATTATGGCCAAGTCAGCATTAGGGAAAGGCAACATCAGCAATACAGCTTAATTTCGACTTTCACTGTATCACGTCAGAAGCAAACTAAACCTCGCAGCCAACTTTGCCCTACTAAGAATAGAAAGTTACAAAAATGATTTATACTTCCTCTGTAACATTAGCAATTCATTTGTCAGTAATTTTGCGTCCGAATCTACAGCCTCCTTAGTCTCAGTCGGTGGCATCAAATCTATTTCATTATTGAGCTCATTGCAACTTGTATTTTTCTTCCGGTAGGCAACCATTAAGTAAAGATTAATGGTTTCCCAGTCAGCAAGTGAAATTGAGCCCAAATACTGGGTGTCATGCAGTTTTGGCTTCTCAATGAATAGTGCTTGAATATGAGCATTGGCTGACGTGCCTTCACCGGCTGCGATTGGCATTTTAGATCGCTCGGCTTGAAAACGCTTCCGGTCTACATGGCTCCGCTGCGAATTGTTTGTTAATAAAAAGCAGTAAAATCTCAATCAGTTGATAAATATTTAACAAGAAGCCGAATTTGATACTTCTTCTCATACATTGAAATAAGGAAAAAATTAACTTTGTTTGGACTAACGTATAAATAAAATGTGAATGCATAGATAAACGGTCCATATTGAAACGCCACTTAGATAATTTATGAAAAATAATCAACCCAGCTACAATTAGTGTGTTAGTGACACCGACGGTTATTCTACGATACGTTGTACAACTGGGACAAAAAAGGATTGTCTAACCCGGTGGGGAAAATATAATAAGATCTGTTGCACCCAGTAACGATATATAATTGTCTATGAACAAAAGGCAAAAGTAATCACGATTTCTATTCGGAACTTAATTTAAAAAATAGCTAATGCAGATGAGATGGTCACGTTGTACTGCACTGAATTTGAACAAATTTTGGTAGGCAAACTATGGTCTCGCTTTCATTAGGACGGAAGAGTGTGACCTGTGTGTGACAAGAAGTTTCAGCAATCGATTCGACCACCAAATTTCGGCAGCCAGTGCGAGCTTACGACGTTGTTGTCAGCGGAAAAAGAAAATGAACACACCACTGGGCCTTAACTGTACGCAGGAAGTGTTAATCTGTATAGTTTCCGAAATGGCTATCAATAATTTCTTAATTTATAGCCGATACAACGTTTTTATTTAAGTAGAGAGGCCTGCTTGTCTTGCTTTATTAAACATCGCTTTTCTGAAACCCGCTCTGAAAATCCAAAGATCCAAGTTTAGGCAGATGTGCAGATGAGTGCGTGATGTCCAGCAAATATCAACTTCCAGAAAATCACAGATCATTATCATCATCATGCACAGCCATACAAAAGCCAAAAGTGACTGTTTCACTGCCATATAACCATTAGCGAAAAAAATATAAATAAAGAAAAAATTATAATTTAGACACAAATTATTAGTGAGATTGACGATAAAGAGAGAGGGAGAAATAATATCTAGCTACAGTGAGTATATTTAACAAGATAACTCATAAAAGTGAGGCAAACTAAACTTCGACACAACACCATTTTGACCAAGTCAGCATTAGGGCAAGGCAACATCAGCAATACAGCTTCCTTGCGGCTTTCACTGCACCACACCATTTTTGATAATGCTTAAAGCTAGTCACAAATAAAAAAATACCAAATTTTGGAGAAATTTTTGTGTACATGTAGACCATGTATTTTCTCTGCCTATTTAAGCTATATTAAATTAAATCCGAAATACATCACACAAAGAAAAATTAAATCAGAGATTCTATGCAGAATAAAGGTAGCGTGGACAGAGTGTCCGTGAAGTATTCCGTTTGTACGAAGTTGGTGAGTCCAAAATTTGATATTAATCCTCGGTATCTGTGCTGCGTTAGCTCAATGCGAGTTTAGCCGTTGTCTAAAGGACGGTTCCTATTTTGCAGATTCATAAGTTGATTTCGTAAATTTAAGTGTATTTTTAATGAAAAATGGTAATACCGCATTTTAGCACATAAATAGGCTTTACTCAAAGTTAATCAATTCCACTCACAATAGACAATACATTAAGTCATCTGTTAATTCCAGAATATTTTCATTGTAACAAATTTGTCATGGATTACCCGTAGCTAGAGTAAACTGTTCTCTAGCATTCCAAATTATTTATGTAAACCTCTTCCGATTATGGTACAATATCTCTAAATTTCAAATTTTATTTTTGGAAAATCTTTGTGATCCGTCAAATATTAATTTTAAACTTCTATTAAAGGTGTTAATTTGTTTGGGTACATATGAAAACTTAGGAGCAATTACTCCAAAAAAGTCAGTGTTTAATTGGTATAAATTGGTAATAATATAGATATATTTGTGAAAAGAATGTCAATAACAATTTTCTTTCAAATAAGAGCAATTTATTATCTAACATGATAAGTTGTAAACTTGAATTGTACTACCAAAACTGAAAAGTTGTCACGTGTGTTATTTACCATGAAGAATATGTATATTTTGCTATTCTTGTAAGTGCCGAGTATTGTACAAAATTTAAATGCCCATTTAATCAACAAAGGTTAATTTGATCGCTATATTATATATATATATATATATATATATATATATATATATATATATATATATAATATATTATTAATTACTTTGAATGCTACGTCTGGAGAACATACGTGCGATGTTTCGATGATGTGTTGCGCAATAGCAGACGTGTATTCACCATTTGATTTAAAACAAGCGTTTAAGTTGCAATGTTCTCTCATTCGAGTAATTAACCGTCTGGTCGATCGGCCTACGTAAGTTGATCGACAACTTGCGCATGTATATTGGTAAATAATATTTGATATCGACATTAACGGCTATTTCTCTTTGATTGCTGGTAAAGGCAAGTGTGTTACCCTAAATAACACTCGTAGTTTGGCTGCATTAAATGTGCGTGTTAATGCTGCTTCAACTTTCTTTTGTGCCATTCGGGAAACTGCATCCCCCTTAAATGGGATGTTTAGGTAGACTTTTCTTTTCTGGCCCGTAAAACGTCTGTTTCTGTTTAATTCCCCTTTTAATAATTGATTCAATTAATTGTCTGGGATAGCCATTAGACATTATATTCATTTTATTTAGAATCTTGACTAACCAACCTGTCAATTCTTGAAAAGCAACCACGAACTGTTGATAATTTATATTGAAATGGCACAAAACTGCTGCAATGCAAATACTGTGCAGACCATGTTGGTTTATGGTAAATTGTTCTGTTTAATTTACCATTAGTTTCTTTCTTTAAATAGTACATCTAGGAAAGGCAGACAGTCATCTTTCTCGTGATCTGACGTGAAGCCGATATTCTTATGTGCTTTGTTGAAACTTTTTGGTTTCCAATTTATATATAAAGATATCTTCATTAGTAGATATTTGAGAAGACAATGCGAAAGAAATATTTCTTATATCTGATAAAATGTCTTTTTGCATACAGGAAGGGTACAATGAATTTTATTAAAGTGCATTTCAAAGAATATATATATATATATATATATATATATATATATATATATATATATATATATATATATATATATATATATATATATATATATATATATATATATATATATGGTGTGTGTTCGGGTCGAAATAATTGAAGAAAAAAGTGAAAGAATCCTCTATTGTTTCAGATACATTTATCATAATCTATGCACATTGGAATAGTTTTTTTAAATATATTTGTTAATTTTTGTTACGACTACTCATTAGGAGAAATAAAAATAATTGTTACTCTTAACATTAATAATTAAAATACGACACTTGTCTTTTTGATTTTCAAAACATCCATTAAAGACGCTTTCATTGCAGGTGCGTCCGCTAAACAACTTGGCCAAACTAACAATCATTTAGAAGAGCAAGAGTCTGGCGCAGACCAAGGCGTCAGTGGGACACAAAAAGGCGTAAATCGGCTTGGGGAATTCCGCGTTATACCTAGTGAACGTTGCTTTCCGCTGGCGGTTGCTCCAGTTGCACCTTCGCTGTCTATTCCTTTTCCAAGCAATCCTGATTTCAACACAATTTTCTGTTCGAATTCAACAGGCACTGTAGGATTTAATAGAAATGCACTCGGCACCTCAACGGCTGGTGGAGTGGTAAGTTCCAGTTTTACCAGTCAGAATGCAGCATGTGCCAAGCAGCCTCAACTTCAACAGAATATCCACCGTTTCCAGCAACAGAAACAGTCACATGTGGGAAGTAGTACTCAGACGTCTCCTAATCAGCCTCTTTCAACTAACAATTCATCTTCCCGGGCAGCAGCTGCACAGTCACAAGTACAACAACAATCAAAGTCCAATTTACAAATCCAACCACAAACTTTTCTTGCTGGTGGCAAGCGGGAGTCATTAAAGAATATTCCTCAAACAAGTGCCTTAAAAGCATCATCAAAGATTTTTCCACCCGGAGAAAGAACGGTAATTTGCAACAGTGTCAGCGGTCTACTAATTGTCAATTTAATAGCCGGAACTGGATTAAGTTCCTCTCATGTACTTCTGCGGGACTTATACTGTGTACTCGAAACTGACTCAATCCGAAAAGCAAGGTCAATGATTCGAACCAGTACAGAATACTTTGAATGGAATGAAGTGTTTGAAATAGACGTGGAAGAAGACCGATTTCTTGCACTTCTGCTTTATCAGTGGGATCCCAGAACGCGACATCGACTCTGCTTTTACGGCGGTATTGACCTTGTTAATTTGGTAGGCAAAAACAAGGAATCGCGGCTTGCAGATGATATTCGAGTGACTAGAACCGATGCTGATGAGACTGATGGAACGCAATCTCGTGTAGATATTGATAGTCAAAATCTGCAGGCTTCCTCTTCTTTGACGACTGGAAAAGCAGTTGCGTCCAATCAAGCCGCGCTTAATTTTGGCATAAACAACGCGGATGGACCGATAACAAGTCCTTACCTTAGCTCAATAGACATAAGCTATGATAAGATTGCACTAAAGTTAGAACCGAAAGGTATACTCTATCTAGAATTGGGCTATTTGTCTCCATCAAAAACGTTTCAACGTGTCTCTGGACTCACGTCTGTCGGCTCCTCTGTAGGCCTACTTTTTGGTGTACCGATAGATCAGTTAGCTGAAAGAGAACAACGTGTTATTGAGTTAATTGGTAAAAAGGCTTACTTTGCTGCACTCAGTGGGCTTTCACCGGGTACAAAACAAACATTAGCTCAACAAACAAGCCAACAGCAACAACTGCAGCAGCAGCAGCAACAACAACAACAACAGCAGCACTTTGAAACTGATCTAATGGCACTTCCGTTAATTGTACGCAAGTGTGTTGCAGAAGTTGAACGTCGAGGTACTGAAGTCGTCGGTGTGTACAGGCTGTCGGGATCTGTGTGGATGAAACTGCAGGTTAGAGAGCTGTTTGAGAGGGCCACCGCTAATCTCCTGAATGGGCTAGCCAACGAGGACGTTAACCACTGCGCAAATGCAGTGGCAGCGGTCGACTTATCACCTGAACGTGTTCCAGACATTCATGCGATAACAGGTGCGGTTTCATTCTACAAATTTTCTTTTTCTGTGCATAATTATTCGTTTAAAGATTTCATATATATATATATATATATATATATATATTTATATATATATATATATATATATATATATATATATATATATATATATATTATAAATATCCCGTACCCATTGATATAAGCGGCTAGCAGCTAGTCTGATCATTAGTTTTTTTCTTACTCTTCTCGCTGGTTTATAACGAGTTGATTTGTGAGTTCATATCCGAATGTGCCTGTGTGCGATTACGGAGCATTCTCATTGTATTGCTAACACACCAACTACCTATTCAAAACTCAATCCATATATATTCGAATGACTCACGTATCGTCGTTGTACATTCCTTCAGTTTAATTAATTTGAACATCAATTTGAACCCGAAATACGGAAACGACAAACACCATGTCATTTTTGTCCTTATTAGATTCTCATTGAATACTTCCCCGAATTTGATGCTAACGGGTCTCGAATAAGAACAGATAAACTTCGAAATCTGGGACTATCAACTGCGTCGCATATATTGCATATTGACACGAAATTGGAAGTCATGCACGAACTTGTGTATGCTGGTTAGCCTTAAGAAATTCAGTTATTAAAGTTTCCGAAAATAGTTCCTACATGAAGGAAACGGTAACTAGAATATTATTTTTTATGTGAATTTAAATTGCATTCAGTAAGCGGTGCGGTTGGCGCGGTGGAAAATCTTAGACTCCGAAGCAATTTTGCCCCGGTTACAAACCCATCCGCTTCAAATTCTGGTCAGTACTTAAAGAGTTCTCAATAACGATAAAACCGCTGCACAAGATGAATTACTTTTTCTATCAGATTAATATTTTGTTTATACTTGTAAAATACACACTATCTCTCACACACCATTTATATATATATATATATATATATATATATATATATATATAACAAAATTCAACAACAATTTACTAGTATCCAGGCAGGACCGAACAGGCCCTCGACTAGAATCAACAAACATTCAATCGAATTGGCAACAAACTGAATTGGAAAAAAACAAATGCGCATACGGTGACAGAAGTTTCCAAACAATATGAGCGTTCAACACTGCAATCCACACTTGCTCTTTTACCATGTTAAGAATACAAATTTGCGCAACAAGGTGAAACGAAAAACTACACTCGGAAAAATAGCACTCGTACACATGACAGCGAACAATGCGCACATGTGGTTAATTCTCAGGCCATCAAAACTATAATGACCAGATCTCAGACATCACTTTGCAATACAGCGAGAATGACCTGGACATGTAAACGGGCACACACAGCAACACAAACGCACACACGCTTACTAAGCAGCCAAAAGAAAAAAAATAGAAGTAAAAACGAGTCGGATTCGTTGCCACCGGCATAATCAATTGAAAACCCAGAATGTATATAAATGAAAGATTGTAGAGCGATGTTTAGTAATCTCGAAATAAATGTCCATTATCCAAATTGTTATGTATGTGTTTTTTCTCCTAATTAGATATATATATATATATCATATAATATATAATATATATATATATATATATATATATATATATATATATATATATATATATATACAAATGAAAGGCAAAAACGATAGGGTCAAATATTTGAAGAGAGGAAATAGAAGGAATATCAGTTGTGTCTTCACCTCCAGTTCTACTGAGCTTGAACTGAGGTGACGCAACTGATTGATTGTTGTTCCCTTATTTAACACTCTCTCCATGTTTACATGTATGTATATACATTTATATATATCTGTATATATATGGAATATGTTAAATATGTTTTTTTATTGATATAAACTAAAGAATGCATAAGATAGAACATAAACTCTGCTACCGGGACGCGTTTGTTCGTCTTGGAAATTATTGAGTAGAAACAATATTTACTCCGATGGCATCTAATGCGAGGCTTCATAGAAATTTCTGGCCTAAGAGCTAGTGGCTACTACTGATGTACACAAATTGCTTGTAAAATTAACTATTTTGTGACGAAAATTTCCTGATTTATCTAGGATCGAGTAGCAAATACGAGCTGTATAAAATTTATGCTTGTATGCTTTAGGAATGTATGTTGTAAACACTTAGATTGGCTGTCCAATTATGTTAAAGATTGCACACATTTCTGAGTTCGCATGTATGCAAAATGTTTTCTGCTTTAAATTGTGTTCGTTGCATAGAACAATTAATGTTGAGATAGCAAGAAAAGAAACTTTTTATATATATTTACTATTTCTGCCACTATTTTTCATCTATTCTCTGAAAGTGAACGCACCTATACACATTAAAAAAACAAGACAATCAGAGGTGTTAGACAAAGTGTAATTGTTTAAAGGGTTATCTGCCAAATGTTTTCATGCATTAATTAGAATTCAATCATAATGTTTGTACACGCTGTTCCTACTCGCATAAATCAAATTGCAATTTGTTACTTAACACCGGTTCATAATTTATTAACTAATTTGTGCTAATCCAGTCTGAAAGTACTCTAAAGTAGTATTTGCGTGTGAGGTTTCAATAATAGGCCATGCAGTTTCAAGCATATATTCACCATTCAGTTTGTCACTGGAATTTGAATTGAAATTTTATGTTACTCTTGAGTAATTTTTCTAATTGTCTATGCTAGGGATAGGAAACATTTTTATATGAACTAGCATCCATAAATAATGCTTTAGAAAACCAGAGTTTCGTGTGTTTGCAATGGTTATTCATCAAAATATTGAAGAAATTTAGTTCATTCCCGAGGCCATGGTACTGGTAAAAGTTGCAGGCGCGTAAATGCATAGATTGGAGATATCTAATAACAATAGTACATAACTATTATTTGCTTCACTGAACCATGCCATGATTACAGCAAAAACCGGAACACTAAAGTCAATCGAGAAAAAATTATACACCTTAGGTAGAATGTTTTATGTTCAAAATTGCCATTATACTCTTTATATGTGGAAACTTCATTAACCAACAAAAAATAGAATTTTGGTAATCTTCACATCATTTGCCAAAATTATGAATAGCGTGTTGGCTTTGAAGTCGTAATACAAAGGTCCATATATGCAATTGATTCTACTAATACTTTATAAAAGCATATTAGTAGAAGATTACGCCATCAAACAGCCACAAATTATTTTAACGAAACGTGTAGAAGATATGGCGATTAAGTTTTAGGATGGTCAAAATTACGATTATTCTCAGTATTAAGGAAATTTAAACCATACATAAATTTACGATTCTGGTATCCTATACGGGTTAGGCATGTAGATGCATTTATGAGAAATCACTGAAATCATGTCATGACTACCATTAAAAGCGAACAACCAGAGATCATCAAGTTAAAAGTATACATGTCAAAATTTGATTTTTAGCTGCTCAAAAAGGTTTATTATTCTCAGTGACGTAGAAATGAAGTTTATGATCAAATTAATTTCTTGGTAACCGTTTACATAGTGGGTTGACTTCCAAGGAGGACTGCTAATATCTTTATATAAATTTAATTAAAACTGTGATGTCATATACTTACGATAGATAGATTGTGTGGTGGTCCTCCAATGTTTTCGTCTATTGTAATAGATTTAAAGGTCTTCAATATTATTATTATTCTTAATGTAAAGGAAATCTAGTCACTTCCGAATTTTTTAGATCTGGTATATTTCATGTATTAGGTGCCTAGCTGAATAAATCAAAATTCACTGCAAACGCGAGTATTTAAATAGTATGTGTGAACATGTGAAATTAAATATTAAGTAATATTTGCGATGGTCAAAATGTTTAATACTCTCAATGAGTTAAAAATTTAGTCCATAATAAAATTATCATGATAGTACCATTTACATTTTTTGCATATATTATATGTAATGGGCTAGTTCTGAAATCGCAATAAAAGTGAGATTATATGAATTTGCATCTATTACTTCTGTAATATGCATGCGAATATTATAAGATATAAACAATCGCCCTATATTATTTTAACCATACATATATTTTCGATTTGAGGCATGACAATGACTCCTATTCTTTGTGTTTTTTGTTACACAGAAACACGTATTTCGTTAGAGTTCAACTATTGTCATGTTAAATGTGCGATGTACTTCTGTTGCTATTTGAGCTAATTAGTTTCCATGTGCGCATAAATTGAACGTCAATGCGTACATGTTATTTATTCATAGCCAAGGATATGTACCTAGTGATTTTAAAAATTATATTGCCTGTGTCTGTTTTATAAAAATTTTATTT
Source organism: Eudiplozoon nipponicum (assembly GCA_029291075.1). Taxonomy (NCBI): domain Eukaryota; kingdom Metazoa; phylum Platyhelminthes; class Monogenea; order Mazocraeidea; family Diplozoidae; genus Eudiplozoon; species Eudiplozoon nipponicum. The sequence continues at coordinate 26,787 of JAQBSW010002870.1, forward strand.
GTATATAAAGTTGATTTACATAAAAAATTAGTTATGCATTTCGTATTTTAAGAATAATTTGATTATGTCAACTTTGATATTGCTTTTTTCATTAAACTGTTTTCGTGAAGCCTAAGTTATGTTGATAATGCATTTGACTTACAGTTTAACTTGGATGTGGTCACTTTGTTCTCGGTGAAACTACAGGTTCTGGTTCAAATATTGTTTGCTTGCCAGTGAACATAGTTGCTATTGGTAGCATCCTTTGATTGGGGAGTTTCGCAATTGCAAATCCAGGCGTTATAGGTTATTTGAATTTGTTTGCACATTATACATTCATAGTGATGATGTTGTGTAAAATACACGTGATCTTGTTGCAGATGATCATTATTAGATTTACCATTTAAGGTTATGAAATAAAACGTGTCAATTTGTTTTAAATATATATTTTGCATTCTATCTTGGTTGAGATAGTATGTGAAATGAAATTTCATTTTGTTCATTTATACATCATTGCTATATACAAGTTAGAAGAAGAACGGAGTAACATGATTTAGCATGTATTAATAAATGTTATTTCTACCAGTATCTACAGCCATTATTCTTTATTTGTTAATATTTTCGCTCATTCTACCCTAACTGTACATTAGTCGTACCAGATCCCATCTAAGTTATGTCTTTTTTGCTCTTACGCAATGTAGAATGCATCCTTTGCGTACCGCCGTCTGTTGTGTTATCGCTTTCATTTTGAATGCGTCCGAAATAAATGGGTGTGTCGTATTTTGAGACAGGTCTGTTAGTTTTGAAGGCCTGTTCGTTATCTTTCTGTTCCAGTCCGATTTGACTTTAAAAAAATATTTTGTTGCTCGTTTAATCAGGAGTTATGGTTATGGATTGCCACAGCTTCAAAATTCAGAAGAATTTTTTCCGTTTTATCCTTGTGTATAACAGAAAAATTATTGCTACGTGACCTGCGAGTATTACATGTTCGCAAATTGTCGATTTTGTTCAGGTGCTGCACCCCTTTTTAATTATATATACACATATATAAACCATTAAAAACAATATCTTACTGATTTAAAAATAGAGATATAGCAACGTCTCCAATAGGTGATGGGAATTGGGCCATGTGTAGATTGGAGAAAGGATTCACTTTAAAGCAGTTTTTAATAGTAGACAACAATAGAAAACTAAGTTGACTTCTATCGATTAATAATCGAATTCGTCTACATGTTTTTGGAGGTTAAAAAACCCTAAATGAGGGAAATATTAAACTTGCTTTAACTATTTGAAATTATTTTTTTGTATCTCAATGTACACAAAACCTTCCATGAATTAATTAATCATATTTATGCGCTTACGACAGTTAATCTACAGCTCATATACTTACAGAAAATGATTCCCTTTAATGTTAAAATTGAAGTAGCTATACTATTATAAAAGCAGAAAAATATATTTTGCAATCGACAGTATACGTAACAATTTCACACAGAAAGTTCACCAGCTTCGGATGAAGTAAATAATTTGCCGGTTTTATATTTCTTGTTTTGGCTATGATTATTTAGTATAATATTGTTCATATATATTTCATTAAAATATTTCCAGACTAATAAATGTCTGCAGTATACAGATTTAACAAAAAACGAGTATATTTGGTGGTTTTACTAGTTGGAGCAATTTTAAAATCATATGAATCGGCAACATAAAATGAGAATAATAATGTTTAATAGAATAATACTATTAATAAATTTTAAAATGTATTTGAAAATGCTCATATTATTTCTAATAATTCAAGAAAAAGAAAAAAATATGATAATGGTAATGATAACGACACCATTTTTCTTCATTTTTATCCTTAGTATTCTAATGCATATTGAATTAATAAAGAGTATAATAGACTTTTATATCCTGTAAACAAATGGCCATAAATAATAAATGAATTTGTAGATTTGTCAGAAGATGAAAAGGAACAATGTTACCTTCTATTGGTGTTTCCCAGTTTCTGTGTTCCTTGTTCGTAGTTATCATGAATTCAAATGAATAAACTTAAACTTGGAAAATTACAACGAATCAGATGAAAATACTACAGTTTATGACCGGCTGAATTAAAATATATCTCTTTTGTGAGATGGTTTAATGATAAATAATAAAAGGAGCATTCAATGAAGGCGATGATTATGATAACGATGATAACAATAACGATGATGATAAAGATGAAAAAGAAGAAGAAGCTGATAAAGATAATGATGATTGCGGTGATAACGATGAAAGTGGTGATGCTGCTGAAGGTGGTGATAATAAGTATAATGATGCTGATGAAAATGATATTGAGAGTTAAGTTTTAGTTAATGATCGACCATATTTTAATGGGCAGTATACGATTGTAATTATACGTTAGACTACTGTTTAAAGCTACCAGTTAATTGGGTCAAAAACAGTTATATGGCATCCATCACGCAAGAACACTCGGTTGAATAAATATAAATTAAAGTTTATTTTTATATATACGTTGGTATGTGACTGAATGCCTTAATGTGATTTTCTTTGTATTTGTATGTATGTCTACATTATTCTGTAAAGCAATGATAGTATGCTTATAATTATAAGTTGTCCAAGAAAATTGTTGAAATAGTTCTAATTCGAGGTATAAAATTTCAATAAATGCATCAAAATTTATTTTAAAAATCTGCATGATGTTTCTCAGAACACAAAACGACATATGCACTTGCTAAGACCAAAGAATTACTTAAGATGACGTGATTGCTTAAGCCGTGATAATTTAAATAGCAAGCTAGTGTTTGGAGTTGCATGGTGGAAATATTGCCTTGAGTGGAGAAATATCGAAAGAAAATCATTGCTGTCAGCGCAAAATGTAGATGGTTGCATTTACATTTAGAGAGTGACATTAAATTTAATCCCTCTGGTGTTGATGGATTTCGGTAAACAAAAATTAACGATATGGACTAAATAGTAATTCTGATTGAAATAAGAAATCTTACACAATATGTAATACAAATAATTGTATAACACTAACGTTGGAACAATATCACTTGGGGCGTTGTTTTTGACAAATTTTGAAAGCAAATTTCCTTTCAAGAAATTTTAAAAATATTCTGCATTTTCACAGAAATAATGCAATTTCTGAATTTATCGTTGTTCTATCATTATACTAATCAATCGGAATACAATAAAATGTTGGTTTTGAAAAGAAAACAGCAATAATAAAATGCCATATTCGCATATATCTGCTGTAATTAAGTTAACTAAATTTGTTCACATATCAGTTATAAATAATGCGAGTGTTCTATTCTGATATTTGTACCATAAGTGGTACTAAATATGAATGCTATAATGTGCTGTCCAACACGTTATTTTCATTCTCAATGTAAAACTGAAGAGTAAGGAATTGCTACATCTTCACTTGAAGTATTTTATTTTAATACAAATGATTCGAGTTCGTCCCGGCGTTTTCCTATTTTAGATGTCTGACCATCTGACGGTAGTTTCGCAACAATGTGCAACTGAATGAATAGAAAAGTTGAAGTGTTTATTATAGATACGAAAAATAAACTGTGTCAAAACTCACGCAAACATTAAATGCATAAGCTTCTAACTTTTATGTTTACATCTGCAAACATGTTATATTCAGAAAATTATATATATATATATATATATATATATATATATAATCAAAAATATAAATATAGATGTAAATAGAATATATTCTGATGAGAGAAATTTGACTCACACTGTTACTTATATTATAGTTATATACGAATAAATGTCTATAAGACCTATAAACGTAGATATTTCTGAGTTTTGTATATATTTATATAAGTTGTGGGCAGATAATGATATATGAAATCACACTTTTGCTTTTATTTTTTTTACAAATGCATAATCGTATATGAGTTGTACATGTATTTGTGTTTTAAAAAAAATTATATAAGGTATATTAATGATTATATATATATATATATATATATATATATATATATATATATATAATAATTCTACTTTATATATGAGCACTAGTTTATATATATATATATATATATATATATATATATATTATATAGACCGGTTTCTTCCTTATTGGGAACTCATCATGTACTGGCCAGACATGGCCGAGGACAGGGCTCGAAACTGGGCACGTCTGCTTCGGAATCTGGTGCTCTTATCCCTAAGCCAACCTGCCGCTCAGTGGCTCAGTGGTTAGAGCACCAGATTCCGAAGCACATGTGCCCAGGTTCGAGCCCTGTCCGTTGCAATTTGTAAACATGATGAGTTCGCAATAAGAACGAAACCGGTCCACGGAATTAATTTCTTTTTCTGCATTATAAAATTCTTAGTTCATACTGATAAATATAAGTAATTAATGTGTCAGGTGCTTATATCAGGACTGCAAACTTGGTTATAATAATTGTTATCAACGCCCGCGCAAACAATGTTCTTTTTATTATATAAATTCTTAATTTGCTTGTCATATCTGCTTGGATTTAAATTGTGAAGCTTGCAGGCAAGATTAAAGAACGACTGATATCTTATGAAGATGCAAGAAGATGGTACAATTCTACAAGCGCAGATCTTTGAATAAAGTACAAACATTTAACTTTTTGGTTTCAGCTGTTAGTCAGATACCTATTTCATTTCCATTTTTGGACGTCTGCTTCTGACTAGGCAAATAATGGTTGCTATTTGTTATCGAAAGCTCGATAGGTTAACAATAAATAATGGATGCTATTATGATTTAATAAAAATGGATTTGAAACACAGTAGAATTTACAAACTAGCCTGCAGTATGATCGGTGAAATTCAAAAATCTTCTATTCCTATCATTTTAGCACTTTAATAGTTTGTTACATTGTGTGTTATGTTTTGCACAGTTTGCAAAAAATTAGGTCAAATATGACTAGAAGGATAAAACAAAGACAGCATGAATAGAAAGTATAATTTCCTGCTCATTCGTTACGTGCTTATTGGCGACTAATCTTAGGAGCCAGTATTTCGGAAGCATAACACTATCCTTTCTTTTAGTCAAATTCGCAGACTTGAGACTAAAACCAGTTACATTTACTTTCTTGATGCACAATGGGATTGCTGTTTACATCATGTGTGTAAAACTGATAAAATGGTTATTTTTAACATCCGCGCAATCAGAAATAAGTTCATTATAAAAATCAATATCATTTTTTTCTTTACTACTATTGCTAGTTTGAAAAAATTCGAAATAGTATAACAGAATTTAAATCAATTAATTTTCAAACAATCAATTAACTACGTATAGCTTATCTTGAAAAATCAAAATGTGGATTTTCTAATTCGTTTCTTTATTTTGTTATTGTGCTTTTTAATTATAAAAATAGTATTTTTCAACAAAATACATATTAAGCTTTTCTATAAAATGTCACACGAACATAAAATATTTTAGTGCGTTTGTAACTGGTGGATTTAAAACCACAATATAAGCTTGTAATTATTAAAAAAACAATGATCGTCTTGTCGACCAGTAAGGAAGCGTATTCATGAACATTTTTGAATAAACATTGTAAGTTTAGTATAGTACCTTACTGCAGTTTCTGAACACATTTAAACAAATGTTACATTCAAAAACAGGCGGATTTCCAGGCGTTTTCAAAGCAACAATCAAAAGGCAGATGCGCAATGCGGAATTTCTTACTTGAAAAATACTTAATACTCAACTAAATACACATAAAAATTTGTATATGATTTCAGATTAAACTGGTGAATTGTTTATCAGTTTTCATTAATATTATTCAAGGCCAGAGTGTATGAATTTGCTCGAGTAACTGGGTTTTAGATTTAGTTGGATCTCTGAATATTGGTGAAATTTTGTATTCTTGAAATCCATTACGTTGCTACCAAGTACCTACTTGGCAATCTTAATTGTGGTACACTTTTCGGGCTCGGTGTATAGTATAAATAGTGAGTTGACTTTTAAGTTGCTTTGGCGAAGCATTTACATGATATTAGCTCTACTACTGCAGGTTTACCCATTTAGCCGTCCTCATACTGCTTTTCCGGAAATGAATTTGAATGTGGATTTTCCAAACAATACCGGATGAGCAGTATAAACACGGCTTCAAAAACACGGGACCACTAAGGACCCATCAATTGCTTTAAAAAACAAGCTGTGCACCTCGTAATACAAAGGATTTAATATTTTACTAACCTACGAGTACTATCAATTGTTCCAACACTGTCAATTGTTGTATCAGCTCCACAGTCTAGATTTTTTCAATATAAATTAGTGGAGATTAAGTAAGTGTGTTTTCATTGCAGATAAATTTCAGAGAGATTTTTTAAATGAGATTCATAATTTAAAAGGCGCTTCCAAGAAAGTATTTGAATCTACTAAACTATGAATCTATTATTGATGAGTTAGTCATGATAGGTAGGAATATATTCCTCTGCGCTTTTACTTGTTAATGCATCTCGTAGTAATTAATCAATATGACGACTGGTCCGTGTGACATTTAGTACTTGTTTTAATGCATAACGAAATAGAATACAAGTCATTTTTATCTTTATTTGTATTCTAAATATTACCTATCAAAATATGCATAACTGTTAAATGCAACGCACGTATGTGTCTTCGTGTATAGATTAAAGCAAACAAATGTCAACCTTCAGACACGATATTGCATTTATTATTAGTCTAAATAGGTATGCAGGTAATAAAGTACTTAACTGACATTCTATTCCATAATGTTGACGGAAGGAATATAACTAAACGTCGTTTATAAGAGACTAGGTACGCATGAGGATTAATTCAGGGTATGGACAAATTGTTTTTATTCTTACTGGGTATGTAAAGCGTCTATTTTCAGCTACAATCTGCACATGGGTAAGCGTGTTTGCACATCTTTTGTTTAATAAAACGGGAATGTTGTTGTATTCGTATATATTTATTTATGTTCTAGCATCCCCAATCCGGTTTGTCTCGCTCAAATTAGTGTGTACTCCTATAGATTTATTATCTCTGTTTATCCACACTTCGCGATTCCATCACCCCTTAACCGACTGGAACTTACAGTCTAATATCCATACTGAAGTTTAAGTTACTGCAAATTTCTATTTAGTTTGTCTAATTAAGTCAATGCTGCTTACCATGTGACCATTTTAAAAGTCAGAATTGTTAGCGTGCAACATGTTTTATTTGATTTAGAATGGACTATAACAAAACAAAGTGTGCACATATTGATTCTGTTGAAATGTGAAAATTAAGATGTCCATGTTGCTCGTTTGAGTGGCACACAAGGAAATGCAAGTATTTAGTCCTTGCATTTTTAAAGTCATAGCCAATATTCTGTTATCTTTAATTGAATTTATCAAGACGTTCGTCGACTTGCACACGGTTTTTGTAGACCACAAGTATATCATCGAAATAGCAATTGCATAGATTTACTGAACTTATTGGCACATATATTTGCTCGATCATGCACATAAACATATCGACGGTGATTATAGCCACAGCTGAACCTTTTACTAGACCATCCATTATTCTGTATAATTGATTATTTAGAATAAATTTATATCAAAAGTAAAGTAATCTTTCTCATTACGTTTTACTCAGTTAATAAATAGTAAACATAACCTTTACTTACTGGCAAACACAATATTTACCCAAAAATGGACATTAATATTTAATGACGCAACAAAAACAAACGAATGATATGTATTCGAAGGTTCAATTTTTCAATCTTTTAAATAAATTCACAAGAAATATTTTTAAAACTGCACTCAGATAATCGATTACTTACCGCCTTCTCGAGGTTAGCCAACCATTTTACAAATTCATACTTTTGCGTATTGTCCATTGGCACAATATGTCTCCATGGAATAAACACTTTCTTCATCTTTGGTTAAGCATATACCAGCAGTCTGCATTCAATTGGTCCATGTCGCTTCTTTTAATCACATCTTAACTTTTCTTTTTTCATGTGTAAAAACATTCAGTAACCGATTCTGTTAAATTGTCCATGCCAAAGTATTTAAATTTATGTTTGTATGTATGTGGCTTCTAGTAAACATGATAAATTAAAAAATACTGACATTGATATACATAGTTGCCATAAGTTTTATCATTGTCATGCTATATTTAAACATTCTCCTGTGCTCTTATTAGATGCAAATAATTATGAACATTAGTTTGTGTGTCGTAATATAGGCTTTATTTAAATTTCTCTTAACATATGACAATGTCGATTAGAACTACAGGTAGTAATAATAAATTAAGCTTTAAATATATATATATATATATATATAATCTATATATATATAATATATTTGCAAATGCTCATGCCAGGAAAGTGTAATTACGTTCTCTAAAGAAAAATGAACGCACTGATACCAACGGAAAGTAAAACGTATAATAATTAATAAATGAATTCAATCCAGCTGTGCTATCTTGATGAAATAAAAAAGTCAGCCACCTTCATAGTGTGTTGGAACCATTTGTAATTTAGCGTAGCAGAATTTAAAAATAAAACGAAAAAATATCTGACAGAGAAGTGAACAAATTGGACACGAAAATTAGCGAATGGCTGGGGGGAATGCTAAAGCCAAAAAGTGACATCTGTTTTTATCAAAAACGGATGTGAACAACAGTAAATAGTACAAAAAAAAGTTGAAGCAGCATTAACGCGCACATTTAATACAGACAAACTACGAGTGTTATTTAGGGTAACACGCTTGTCCTTACCAGCAATCAAAGAGAAACAGCCGTTAATGTCGATATAAAATATTATTTACCAATATTCATGCGCAAGTTGTCGATCAACTTACGTAGGCCGATCGACCAGACGGTTAATTACTCGAATGAGAGAACATTGCAACTTAAACGCCTGTTTTAAATCAAATGGTGAATACACGTCTGCTATTGCGCAACACATCATCGAAACATCGCACGTATGTTCTCCAGACGTAGCATTCAAAGTAATTACTAAATGCAAAAACAAAAGGGAGCTAGCCACATACGAAGCCTTATGGATAAACAAATTGCAGCCGGATTTATGTAAGCAGAAGAAGCACGTACAAGCATTGAGTTTGAACTGGATGTGACGCACGCAATTTGATTGGTTTCTATTTTTCACACTCGCTTTGTTCACGTATTTCTATCTTGTTTTGCTTTCCAATTTATATATAAAGATATGTTCATTAGTAGATATTTGAGAAGACCATGCGAAAGAAAATTTTCTTATATCTGATAAAATTTCTTTTTGTTTTTGCACATAAGAAGGGTACAATGGTAAATAATTTATTTAATTTAAGTTCATGATGATATATATATATATATATATTTATATATATATATGTATATATATATATATAAACGACTGAGAAAAAACTCAACACAATATGTCGATAGGTATCTATTTTATCCTTAATTGATGTATGATAGCCACTCCTGCATTCAATTTGTCAAAACTGCCTTTCGTATAACGCTTAAAAATAAGTCTACTGCGATTAGGTTCTTTAAGTTTATTCTATGTACTATTTTTATTGCTTATCTGTATAATCTTTGATTGCATGAAGGCATTGTTCTGCATGCTTTTCAGTTTACAGTATCCGCCTGGTGTAGAGCTTGTATTGAACTATTTAAAGCCACGTTAGCCAGCTGAAAACGAACAATGATATATACGGCTTATTTATTTAAGTCAATTTTGTGTATTTAGCATAAACACCAATCTCATTATATATGCATTGAAAGGGCAGCAAATAAATTTATCCAGTAGATCGGTGTCGTCTTTAATGGGAAATCTTCAAGAGATACATGGCTTGTAATAATATTGATTTCAGTTTTTATTGCCTTTCTTTCGGTTTTTTGAAACACTATGAGTTATGCCTTAATCAAAGAAGTAGAAATCTGCCTCTCAAATAAAAATCGCTAAAAGTCTAAAAATAGTAACATGTGTTTCAACGATAAATGCATAGTATATTTATATAATGTAGACGTTATGGTGCGCAACTGCATAAAGGCTTCAAATATTAATATAAATTTAGAAAATAGCTAGTTTCGAATTATTATTAATTAGTTTTTAACGTACCTAAGTTATATTCCTTAATAATACTGCACACGTTTGCAATTTGCTATATAATTAAAAATAAATATGGAGATAAGTGCATTTTTGCCCATTTTCTCATTTTTTAAATATTAGTATTTCGATACTCATTTACAAATACCCTCTTCAATCAACAAATTATTATGTGAAAATTGAAAAACTAGTACAGTCTTATTACCAGGTAAGAAGATTTAAAAAATTGTAAATCCTGCATATATCAGAATTTGCATGGCCACTTCAAGCACGCCATTTATACTCATTGGATACTCTTCAGTAGGAGAGGGCTTTTAATGAAGATAATGGTTTCGTTTGTCTAACCGCTTCTACTTTACTTTTTTGCTGGGCTGAGTGTTCGTTGATGCTGGTCGTAACGATGATTTGGTGCATCTGGATAAAATACTATAATTTTTGGTTTTGTGAACACGTGGTCAGTCGAGCACAGAATCATCCAAGTCGAGCATTTAAATACTTCGCAAGGAATTTATATTGTTTGGTAAGCGTTATTTATAATCAAGGTTGTGATCTTGATATATACACCTGAACCATTAATTATATACATTTGGCAGTATAAATTGAGAATTGTATTGTGTAGATAAGACGATTCATCCAGCAGAACGGTTTCGTCCTTATTTGGAACTCATTACGTATTGGTAAGAGCACCAGATTCCGAAGTAGATGTGCCCAGGTTTGAGCCCTGTCCGCTGCAAATTTTTGCCAGTACGTGATTAGTTCCCAATAAGAGCGAAACCGGTCAACTGGATGAATTGCTTTTTCTAGACTATACAATTCACAATTTATACTGACGAATGTATATACATAATGGGTCAGGTATTTATATCAAGAACGAAATCTTTATTATAGTGATGTGCATGAATATTAGCTCCGAAAGTTGGAAAAGTAAATAATTCTTATGTTATCTTATAAAGTTTATTTTTTTCAAGACGAAGTCTTATCGATAAATCAATAAATTTAAATTAAAAACGGTGAAGAAGCAGCAAAATTGCAAGGGATGTAACGATCTCCACTTTTTTCAGGAAGTATCGAACTTAATTTAATTTATATGAAATTCTTAGCATTGTTAGCAACTCAATAAATCAAGTTTGCGAGCTTGAAGTAAACACTAATCTCATTGTATTTAACCATTTGTCAAACAACATAGCAAAACTACCACCAGTTGCACGCACTGACGCGTTTCTGACCTTCCATGTTCATCAACAGAGTACGATGGAAAACTTACTACGAGGATCAAAGTTGAGTTGCGTATATATATATATATATATATATATATATATATATATATATATATATGTCTGTATGGAAAGCAACATTAGGTATACTGCTTTCACAGCTTGCAGTCTTGCATATTTGTACTTGACTGGAAATATCGGCTGCACAATTTCTATGCAATCACGAACATTAACTGTTTGCAGCTTTCGCCACACACACACACACAAAAAATAAATATATATATATATATATATATATATATTCTTTATTATGTCTATTACCTTCGTATATTTCATAGTATATTTATAATTAGGAAGAAAAAATATTAATAACAAAGTTGATAATGACCATTTTTTCGAGAATAGTAAACTTCGCTCTACAATCTTTCATTTATATACATTCCGGGTTTTCATTTGAATATGTAGGTGGCAACAAATATGACTCGATTTTCTATTTCTTGTTTTGGCTAAATAGTAAGTGTGTATGCGTTTGTGTCTGTGTGTGTGCCTTTTCGCATGTAAAGGTCCTTCTCACTGTATTGCAAAGTGATGTCTGATATCTGGTCATTATTGTATTGATGGCTTGAAATTTGACCCTCTTTAAATTGTTCGCTGTTACGTGTACGAGTGCTATTTGTCCGAGTGTAGTCTTTCGTTTCACCATTTTGCGAAAATTTGTATTCTTCACATGGTAACAGCGCAAGTGTGGATTGCAATGTTGAACGCTCATATTGTTTGGAAACTTCTGTAACCGTATGCGCACCAGTTTTTTCCTCTTCAGTTTGTTGCCAATCCGATTGAATATTTGTTGATTCTAGTCGAGGGCCTGTTCGGTTTTGCCTGGATACTAGTAAAATGTTGATGAATTCTGCTATTCGTGGCCAGTCGATTAGAATATCAGGATGCAAGAGACAATCTGTTTAGCTCTTTCTATTATTGATGCTCTTTCTCTATAAAAATGTCTTTATCTCTTACTCTCTCTCTCTCTATATATCAATTATTCTAACAAAACCATTTTTAGGTTTAAGGAATACTATATAAAATTAGCCTAACTGGAAAAAACTAAGCCTACAATCTCTGACATTTATGCGGATTTAGGCTGTATAGTTATTTTTGACAAATTTTAGTTTAAAATCTTGATAACTTTGCTACCGGAAGTTAGTAGAGAATTGAACAACTATAAGCAATGCTTAACGGAAACCTTCGTGTTGGTTTTATATCTTCAATGAAACCTAATCTGTCTAATTAAACAAGACTGATTTAAATCAGAAATTGGACCAGGAAAAGACTTTCGGCAAATATGACGTTTAAGCAGTAAAATTAATTCTATAAATATGTGTGTGTGTGTGTGTGTGGGAAAGTGAGGATGATGTCTGAGTGTGCTTATGCGCGTGTGTATCGTTTTTCCTGTTCTCAAAATACCAGTAATTATTCAAGTTGTGATCCGTTTACCAAATTCTTTTTGCCTATAATTGATGAATAAAGCTTAATATATGTAATAGGCTAAAACTTACATTTTTTAGTGTATGCTTATTAAAAGGGCAGTTTTTATGCTTTCTAATTTGAATGGAGATATTTATCGAATAAAAAAAAAAAATTAATATTAAACAGTTAAAAAATATGTTGAAAGTCCATTCTTCGCACGAACTCAACTTCACTGAAAACTTTTATATATATATATATATATATATATATATATATATATATATATATATATATATATGTTGACACGGGTGGCGCAGTGGATAGTGTGACACTCGTAACTGATTTTTAGTAGAATTAAAGCCATTGATCGAATTCTCGTATATTTGTTTTATTGTCATACAAATCATGCATACAAAAGATGAAAGCGGTCTAGCTGATTAACATCATACCCTATATTATTCAATGATTTTTTATTATCGGAATTAAAAATACAGTTTAATCTGATCATACTACCTCTATTCAGTATCACTTCACAATATGGCGTAACCCGTTTACCGTAATGATATATCGATGGTTAGCTTGTTAGAACATAAATTTTGTAACAGTACCACAAAGATTTATCTGTGGCAACAATTAACAAAAAACTTCATTTTGTACCAAAGGATTAATATGTATATAACTGATTATTGTGTTTCGCGTACGGTAGGGTGACTTATTAGTTAGAGCACCAGATTCTGAAGAACATGTGCCCTGGTTCGAGTCTTGTGCGCGGTAAATTGTGGATCGTCCGTCATGAGTTTCCAACAAGTACAAATGAATGAATTTCTTTCCTACTTTATACAATGATAAATTTAGACTGCCGAATATATGTACATAATAGAACAGGTGTTTATATCAAGAACGCAACCTTGATTTAACTAATTGTTATCATCGCCCGTACATCCAATGTTCATTGGGTTATAAATCTGAAATTCGTTAACCAGAGTGGCCAAGTGATTTACGGTTTAATTTTAATGAATCAGAACTTAATGTTTGAAGTTTCAGTCTCTGTCAATGGCATTTCTGGCTTCCACTGATGAGTATAATTATAATGAGCAAAACTGATCATTTATATGAACGAATTTGAAATAAGTTGCTAGGCTTAATTAATTCCGGCAGCATAATTTTGGCCAATTGCTTGCACTGAACGTAGTGTTTCTATGTTGTGCGTCTAGTTAAATGAAATTGCATTAGTGCTTATTTTAATTTTGTAAACTTTACATTAAAAAATGTTATTGCCGACTGCACAATCAATGATTGTCTAATTTCGCGGCTTGCCACAACTTTTATAATGCTAAGTCGTTATTCTCCCGTTTGAAGGTTATCCATATGGGATTAAATATATAATCTTTTTTATATAATCCTGTATTTATTGACGCGCTTTAACAATGCACTGCTTACTTTGCTTATTTTAAAATTTATGTGCTAAACCTGAATATGAAAGTTAGCTAAATTAGCTTAAAAAAGTCATCAAATGATTTCGTCTCGTTTGAGAACTGGGTGTGTTTTAATAAGTGGCAAAATTTACGAGCATACCTATTCTATCTGCCTAGTATTGAGGTTAGATCACTGCCCCATTCAGTTCATAAGATCCGATCGCGTTAGCCATCACAAAACCTGCGAGGGCAGCTCAAATTTCACGCACGTCCGGCTGTTGAAGCAGTTCAGGCTAATGAATTCAATCAAATAGAAGACAATCAAGAAAACAATGGAATGGAAAATATCTTTTTGAATCTAGCGATCAATGGAGGGGCCTAGACATTTGGGCGTTTTAATGAGATAAGGTATTGTCAAACCTTTCACTTAACGGTTCTTGATAGTACAGAGAAGAATATAAATTGGAGCTAATAAGGATGACAAATTAAAGAAATATATATCAATACCCAATATCGCGAGAGTCTACAGAGTAATATAACAAACAACAAAATGCCATTTATTTGGTACGTTTTGAAAGTTTTTGGCCATTATTAAAGCTAACTGATAAAATTAATCTCCAAATTTTGATTATCTAGACTGGAACAAAACATATTTTATTCGGTTGAGTTGGCAAAAAAATTGACTGATGCTTTAGGTGGACGAATTTGAGTGCAATCATTGATTTATTACGTGCTTTTGCCATAACTACGCCTTTTGCAAAATTGCCCAATCATTAGTACGTAGGCATTATTGATTTTTACGTTAGTCAGTTAGACAGGACAGATATTGCTCAGGACAAGCTAAACTATTTAATGCTCCCTTCTTTTCGCAGAAGCGCGTACAACATAGCGCAATAGGTATTCTATGTGCGGAAACTTAGTTTGAGGCAATAAATTTCTCTCTATGCTAACATATTCTTCATGCCGTTTTTGTTAATTAAGCAATTTGAAAGAGTCTATACCGAATTGTTGTTTTTCGAGCAAAGAATAAGCGTTCATCCGTTCGGCAAAGTATAATATCGTTTTTAATTCAATGTATGAACACAACGCATATTTTTTAGTGCTGTTTAAATAACTCCAATGGATAAGTTCTAATAAGATGGAGTATTTACTATTTTCGTGATTTTAGAAAATGCATATATTATTCCTATTAGATATAAATTAAGATGGCAATATATATATATATATATATATATATATATATATATATATATATCCCAAAGTAAAAATATCATAAATGCTAAGCACATTTAATTGTACAGTGAGTGTTTTCCTCCGTATTTTCAAAAGTTTATTAGATAAATAAAATGTCTTTAATTAAGTAGTCCAAAAAATAATTGAATCTAAAATCAGATATTACAAGTCATTTCATTAACACAAGTTTGTTAAATTGAGATAAATACCAATTCCATTGTATTTAAAAAGTCGCAAAATTTAACGTACCTATCATGAATCTCAAGTTCTGTCGCATTTCGACCGTTCCTGGTCATCATTATAGTAGGATAAGCTACAATTAATGTATCAAAAATCAGATATGCGATTCCCACTTACAGAATAGAAAAACATACATTGTACTTAGCTGAAGCTTTTGAACGCCGAATTCCATTCACGAATATAATATATTTGCATATTTTGTTACATGTCTATAAGCCTTGACATTTATAACGCATTAATTGCTGGCGTAGTAAAAACAATTTCTTAAATCAAGTTTACTTTATGGCACGTTGTTAGAGATGTTTCGTAATAGTGCAGAAACAAGAATAAGAATCATTCGCATAGAAGGTTGTTTGCGACATCTGTGTACGTTGATAACCTTTCAATAAAATTCCAGGCGCTTGGTTTTTGTTTTTTAGAATTTTTAATTCATATCAGGTTTCATTAAATGCACTTGCATAGCGTTTTTATCTTTTTTCTAATACAATATTTTTACATAGTATGAAATGCACAATTTCACTCTTATTATTATATATGGTTGACCAGAGAAATAAATTCGTTTTTGATCACATCAGCGGCGCATTGTTGTATCAAATATAGGAACTGGAAAGAAAAAATATATATTTTTAAACCTAAGAAAGCATCAGGTTATCAAAGAAATACATTTCCGTTCTCGCTAGATATGGATGGTTCATTAATAAATCTTTTGTAGTTATAGCTAATTTTAAACAGAGAACGATTCCAGTGATTTAAAATAGAGCTATTAACGCCGCGACACTGCTTTATAGTAGGAATGATGCTGAGAATTGAAACATAATTGAGTAATTATGTAAACTGCTATTTATGGATCGTATAGTTATAGCAGTTTTCTATACTAGACGTTTGTTACAGAAAGTAAGTAGGCTTTAAATTACATTTTATAATCATACTTTTTAATTTGGAATTTGTAATCATTGTAAATATGTGAGGCCTGTGATATTGTGATTGGTTCCTAAAGCTCCGAAACTAATTGCTATTGTTCGGATTCTAATTCACATCAATTCGGACTGCTGCTTAGAAATAGCAAGTGAGAAAACATCCACTAATAAATAGATAAATAAATTTGGTATACTTTGAAATATTTTGTTTTACCCAAGTTTGCAGCTTGTATTTATTAATAAAGTAAACCTAATGGACATTAGTAGTGAACGTTTAACGAGTTGCGCTATTTCCTGGCCTTACAACAATAAAGATCTTTTTTACAAGGCTGAGCCAAAAGTGTTAAGAAAATTTTCGAAAACCAAGTAAAATATATATAATTGAAAATAATAAATAAATAAACATAAAATATTGCATACACTAGCCATAAGCTAATTAATTTCTATCGGGTCTTAATAGGTAACAGCACTTTGTCGGTACATGTTTTAACTGAAATAAAAAATTAAGATTTACAATTAGGCTCAATTATTTCAGTACGACATAAATATGGCCGAACACCTTCTGCTCACGTTGTAAAGAACTAAATTTGCATTCACTTAAAGGGAAATATTTAAAATATTTCTGTTAAATGTAAATTAATATAGATTCGATTAATATTTTGGCCAATATCACAAGAAATTTTTAAATTTTGGTAAGCTAATGATAATTGATTTCGCGAATGGTAATCAAAATTATTTAAAATATGTTTGTGAATACGAAATAAGCACTATACCGTTTTATTTTTCCATTCGCACAACCTAACAAACCCACGTCGGTCGATGATAATATGTATAGCGAAATTAAATGCATACAAATGTTATTAAGTTTATAATTAAGAAAAAAATTGAAATCAAAATTAAAAATGTTTTTCTTTAATATTAAACCACTAATGCCTTTAACTGGTAAAATGACATAAAATTAAAGCAATTTAACCACTAGGGTACCCGATCAACAGATTCCTATTTGATATTAAATACGTTATAATTTCACACCTGATCTTGAGCATCATTTTTCATTATACGTTAAAATCTAATGTGTATCTAATAAAAGTAGAAATACAGCAATAAGATTTTCCATAAGGCCATTTTGATTGTCAGTCTAGTGTGAACATATAACTGCAAGTTTTAATTCAAAGTGATGGACTATCTAGCTGACAATAGAAAATACACACATTACGTCTTATGATAAAAGCAAAAAGTTAATAAGTCGATAATTTGCAGGCTCCAGTCTTACTGATAATGACGGTAATCGCAAAAAATAGGTACATGCAACACCATAGCATAGTATAATATTTGTCGCTGAAAATAAAATTTATAAAGACCATAACTTGCCTAATAATGCTAAGCTATTAGTTTAGTATATTAAAATATTCCATTTATTTATTTAAGTAAATTGCACCACGGATTACGGCGAAAATTTGTTAAGTAAATTGAAATTGTCGAACGTAAACTGTGGCTTTTCATAGACATTATATGCTAATATATATATTTCCTTTAAAAAATAAACTTGAATAAAATACTGATTAACATACTGGCATAAAATTTAGTTCAGTAATTTTTATAAATGTTCAAATTTAATCGAGGTATAATCTGTGTATTTAGCTAAATAAATAATGGTTTATGTAAACAGCGAGAGTCTATGAAATTGGGGAACAACCAATTAATGACGTGCATCACCTCCAGTTCTAGCTCAAAGGCTGATCGAAAACAAATTTAACATGTTAAATTTAACCGAACTTGAGAATTTCTTGTACTTCTAAAATCCTCTTCATCCAGCAAATCCAAAAACTCCGGCCTTGATAGATAATTATCATTTTTCCAGGTATTCATGACATCATTCAATTAAATATATATATATATATATATATATATATATATATATATATATGTATATATATATATATTATAGTTACATATTGTTTGTTGCGCAGAACTTGTATATAAGCAACTGTGATTTAGGTGTGTGTAGTAACAAATTAGTTCAAATAGCACCAGAAGGACAATCCAATGCTACCATGGACGAAAGGTATAATCATATGTACATATTCGTTTATGCTTATTGATAGCTTGTCAGTAGGAGCTGGTACTACACCAATAACCCGCTGAATGTTTGATGAAGCAATATAGGATGATTGAAAATTACGATCTACTTTACGTCTGCGTATTCAAGCAGGAAGCTTTCTGTGTTAACTTTTGTGTGATTATCGAATGAGCTCTGCAGATGTTCAAGAGATAACGAATGATCCAAACTTAAGGACAAGGCCAAGAAGCTTCACAAATATTTTTGAAGTCAAACAAATTTAACATCCAACGAAGCTGCGCTGCCAAACGTTTCATTGTCTTTCAAATTATAATTAATATCCTTCCTTTACTTATCAGTAGAATTAGCAACCACTATGAAATGAAGTATGTCCAACGAACAGTTTTTGATAAAATAAAAATGTCATCTCTTACGCCACAGGTCTTGAGCATCGCATAACGGAATAGTGCAGCTTTTGATTAAAATCAAACTTATCAGGTACCAAAATAATAAAAAAATTATCAAATTTATTTGGTAGGAAACAAAATTTAAAGCACTGCATGAACTCTCTGCTGCATAATGCAGACAAGCACAGTTTAGCACTTCGTGGGGCAGGTAGACATGCGGGTGAAAGCTTTATCAAATGTATGTTTCAATATGTTTCTTCTGTTCAGCTTTGAGATAATATGGGTAACAATTGAATTTCAATTTTCTAAAGTAAGTGGAAAACTTAGATAGCTGAGGATGTTAAATGTTCTGTAAAATGTTTCGTTTTTTCCCTAATTATACTTGTAGATATATTGTAGATATAATCTAGTACATATAGTTTTAGTAGTTCATGAATTATTTATCTCAAAAAGATGATCAAATGGCGTAGAGAGAGGTGAGCAGATACTAGTTATGTTTCTTGTGTGCTCTTTTGGTTAGTAAATATATATTTTGTGTATGTTTATCAGAGAACTATCAATTCTATGTAACGAGTTATATATTGTCTGGTGGCTGTAGCAAAAGAAATTGCTTTTTATGAATCAGTAACATTTATAGAGAAGTATTGTTAGCAAAAATTATGCATTGATTCTTAAAATCCTTTTTTTAAAAGTCTTTATTTGATTGTCTTGATTTATTCATGTAAACTGGCTTGTAGTCGTTCCAACCAAATTTGGTTAGCTTAACCTACGTTTAAAGAAAATTAACCTAGAATATAGAGGTTAGACCATAGGAACGAGCTGGCTATTAACCGAGATATTGTGCTTCAACTAAAAACCAATACCATAGTTTCTGTTTAGGCGCAACACTCAGAAAAAACAACTGCCGATCATTCTTACTAACACGGTTCAACCAGCCATAATCATCACTATGGCGCAGCCACAAATTATGCAACGAGGATCAAACCGCAATGCCGGATCAGTTCGTGCCTCATTTCCTATGGTTAATATGAATGCTGTTAAAGCCGCTAAAAGGTGAGCTCGATACGAACTTGGAAATGGTGTACATTCGGATCTTCGCGAAACTGATATTGGAAATCTACTACCCTCGAAAGAAAACCGTGGTAACTCTAAAGGAGACGATGGAAATCCAAAATCATTCGAGAAATTTTTCAGTAGACTGTTTTTTACTTACTGAGAACTCAACCAGTAGTGTTCAGAATTTTCCGTGGATTAGACACTAACCGGGCCACCTATACTTCTGAGTCTAAGACTTTATCTATTAAGCCACTCGTTACGCATACCGTACACACACGTATATATATATATATATATATATATATATATATATATATATATATTTATATATATATATGTGTGTGTATACATTTGTGTGAGTGCATGCAAATTACTATCAGGATCTGAATATATACAGACATATATCTGTTACATTTTAACAGATTTATATAACAGCAAATATTTAAAAAATAATTATCAATAATCTGTTGAGTATAATTTAAATTAACTAAAACGCTCGATAAATAAAAAAATTGATATTATCAGAAATTGGCTAAAATCCAAAGAAGGCCTTAAAAATGTGGGGCTTTATTTTAACATAGAAAACACCTGCACAATTTATGCAAAAATAAATAAGGAATAAGTTGGTACTATTGATCAGCTGGTAGATGTATACTTTGCCTATATATTAGTGAATGATTAAATATATGGTTGCAACGTGACACGTAAGGATACGGCATTACGTAAACATACGGCTTTTTATATTAAATGAGCGTTAAACTCTTTGATTGTCTCTTTTTGCCTCATGCACTTGCTCTTACATGACATTAATCGAAAAGGTAGAGCTTGTCAGTTATATTAACGGCAGAACACAGTTTCTGACTGCTTATATGCCAAAATAAGTTCGGAAAACAAATTAATAAAAATGCTAAATTCGTGTTAATCTGTTCACTAATCAAGCAACACTGTGAGTGTTTGATTTACACGAACAGCTATTACTTCTAGCGTATAAGAATTCAGATCCATCATGTGAGATTTGCCAGCATTCAGATTTATATTTAAATGAAATATTTAATTGCGTAGCGTTGTCATTTTATGTTATTCTACCGCTAGTTACTTATGCGCGCCTCTGAACGACGCTTGCAGTTCGGTAAAATATTAATTCATTTACATTTCAAAATGCACAGCCTGTTAGTCTCGTTGATTATTGGGTTCGCCCTCGTCCAATCGTTATGAGACCTTCCACACATGAACGGTACATTTTTGGAAGGCTTTAGATTGACGAAACCAAAGTGAACCCATCAATCAACGTGACTGACTCGTGTGAACCTGGAAATTTAAATTCATCAAGATTTTACCGACCTACAAGCGTCATTCAGAGCCCCGCGAGAGTCAAGAGGGATGAAAAAAATTAAGATAGATTTTTTGGAGCTATGTTAAAAGTCATGGTACTATTCCCATGTGCAGAAATAGAATTAAACATTTTACGATACAAGACATTTATATTTTTCAATTTCTCAACCAATGTACATCTTTGTGACAGACATTTAAAAAGGGAAGAGGGTATGTTATAGAGAAAAATTCAAATAATTTTCCAGCAACCATTTCAATTCAGGCTTATTAAATGAAAATACATTTTCTACTTGCGTAATAAAGGTTGCAGATTTTTATCCACTGTTCTTCAAAAATTTGTGGCTCATTTCTGCTTTTGAATTTGAAAGTTTTCTAAATAGCCATATCTGGAGGACATACGTGCGAGATTTCAATGCTTTATTGGGTCATTGTGGGATCTCATTCGCCATTGTATTTGATGAAGTAATTCAAATTGAAAAGTTTCGTTCTTTTATTTGGTAATTGTCTGATTGATCAACTTTGAAGTTAGATTGAAAACTCACAGAGGCATTTTGACAGAAAATATTTCAGTGCTATCTTAATGCCAAATTACCTTTTATTGCTAGAAAAATCAAACGTACATTATTATGCAGTGTACCGACATGTGCTGCATTAAATGTGCACTATAAAGACGCTTAAAATTTCTCTTTCTTCTTCTTTACGTTTTACATAACATGCTACTTAAATTAATTGTTTTATTAGATTTCCCCATTCTCTTTTACAAAACGCATCTGTTCAATTTCTTTTTCATTTATCTTCTCTAAAATTTTTCTTAGATTGCTATTACGCATTAAATCATATTTACTTGTTTTGTCTTTCACATATATATGTTAATATATTCTCTAGCAGATACTTAAAGAGAAAATGAGAAGAACCGTTTATTATATAAAAGAAAGTTTCTTCTTATCTTAACATACGGAAATGGGACTATGAACTTTCTTTATTCCTTGCTAAGAGAACACACTCTATGATTCAGATCAATTTTTTGTCTTTGAATGAGTTATAAAATATAACTAGTTGTAATTTATGAATGAACTGTTTTACAACCGTTTACAAAGCAAATTTATGTATAAAAATATATTCATAAAATTAACATTCTGCAATCAATCAGGTAATGATTGATTACATGGGCGTTGATTAATATCTTTTTATTTTAGTCAGAATACGTGATTTGAATAACTTTTCTTTATTTTATTTGACGATTCGTGCATTATTTTGAATTTGCTGTCTTCTAGATATACTAACGAGTTAAGACTTATGTTGGTGATCAGAGAAGGATAATGAACTAACAGATTACGATCAATCCACAGCGCATTTTTTCTAATTTTTTTCTAACTAGCAGGTTGATTTCGTTCGTGATATCATGATAAGAAAATTGAGTAAAAACGTTTCAAAATAAAAAAGATAGTAAAAAGTGATTTGTTTATGCTTCACATAAGACAAACTTTTTCAAATTCTCAAAGTTTACGTGAGAACCAGATTTACCTATGAAAGTATAGTGTATCTAATTAAAATGATATACTTTTTGTAAACCTAATTGTCTCTTGGTTCGGACCAATGTTCACGTTATAAAGTATAATTTCACTTTTTATGATATGAACAAGTAGTCTGTTAAAATATATTAGCAAACTATAAGGATTATCCTGTTTCCTTAATTTCACATATTTTTTCAATCGAGTCGATTTAATTTATTTCACAGCTAGATATCAGAAATTTTTGCTATTTTTTAGCATTTAAATAGATTTTGCGAAGACAAAACATTAATCACGCGCGCACAACTACACGCCTACACAAAAGTGTACACACACAATCGGACATTCATGCATTCACTTCAATGCTTACTCGCACTCTCTATTAAGAGGACTAGAAGAGTAGATTTCTGCTAGTCACTGTATAGCAAACTGTATTCGGAATCACTTTCTGTAGCATTAGAAATGTCTCAACTAGATTTATATGACAGACTGTAATGGGCATTTTCACGTTTTCTTTGGCCAAGAATGATTGAGTGGAAATATGAACACAGAAGTACATGGAAAATACATCAAACACAGATTTTTTGCCATATCTGACCGCAGCTACTTATAGCTTTTATTTTATTTTAACTAAACATTCATTTTGCTTCAGTTTTAAATTACACTTATAACAGTTATGCAGTTCTCGATGCTGATTTAAGCCTTCTATTTCTATCTTTAATTTGAAGTAAAAATAAATCGTGTATTGCACTATGAATTTACTATAAATCAGGTATACATATAATAGATCTGAAAACCTTTTTTTACTGAACTTAACCGTAATATATGATACCTTATATAATCATTTTTTAAGCAAGAGATGTAAGTTGAATTGAGTTCATATATTTTAAAAAAGAAAACAAGAAACGAGGTATACAAAGGCAGAGGAAACAAAAGCAATTCAACTGATAATATTTAAATCATGTACGAGCTTCAATTTATTTAGCTGAGAAATAAGGATGTTGCATGCGACAGCTTCCGTTGTACGTAACTCTTTCTGTTATTTTTCTTTTGGAAACCACCGTTAAATCAGTCTGATTTGGAGATTGAATTTTACAAACACTAAGACCGTTTATTAAAATTCACATGAATTCACTTCGGCCAATTCAGGTCACATAGTTCAATGAGTAGCTATAGCATTTGCTTAACTAAACAATGTTCTACTGTTCGATTGCGGGGAGTCTATCATTTATGTTCTCGTTAAACAGGCATTCAGTTGTATATAGAAACATCAGGTATGAACTAAGCATCTGTGAATTCACTGTTTTTAATTCTTCTATAAATACATCCGTTGGTGCGGACTCATTAAAATGTATACAGGCATATATTCTATTTTGTTTTGGTAAGGCTTCATTTATTTTATTGGTTGTTCAAGCTCAATTTTTGTTTCAAAATACCTTTCGGGATAGCCGTTTTCTGATGAAATATTCTTAAGCGCAACCAGTTCTTGAAATTTTAATTATTCCGGAAAGAATTTATTTCTGCTGTAGGAAAAAATGAGTGGCATATACCTTTTTTGGAAATTGTGACAATGTTGTCATAATGGATGTACTGTCCAGTCCTTGTCTGCTTTCAATATATTTTTCTTTTTGGATAACATGTTCCAGCTACCCTAACAATAACTCAGGAAAAACGGGACGTTGTAAACTAAATATAACATTTCAAATTGCTAAAATCTTAAGGCATACCATTTGATTTTAAATCTTCCTATATGATTATTAATGTTACATCAACATACCTCAGATAGCAATTGAAATATTTTTTGATAAGCAGTATTAGTTTAAATGTTTCCGCATAGAACATAAAGAAGTCAGCTAATAGATTTCTTAACGGATTGCCCAACGTCATTCTAACAATTTGCGAGTGCTCTTGACCTTCGAAATTGAATTCAACATCTAACGTGTATATATTGAGAATAATGTTTAGACGATTTGTAAGTATGGGAAAGAGGGGCAATAAATATCAATTATCTTGCACAGGATATCGATGAAATCTTTCAACATAAATCTCTTGCAAATCGATTACTTACCTGGAAATTAAAAATGTATCCATCTGTGAAATTGTGCAGTTTAACTTTATTAAAAAAAATGCGATTTCCTCGATCACAAATGTTGTATATTACAATCTTTACTTGATGAAGGATAGTGCTTATTTCTGCCGACAATTTTTGTAATGGAGTGTTGATCGGTGACGTGATGGGTATTAGACGTGTCAAACTGTACGTTTAAACCTATTTGGGCAAATCTGATATTTCTTACTTTTTAGCCCGGCGTGTGCAAAATGGTTTTTTCCGTTTTAAGCGCAGTAACATGTTAGAAATTTTATTAGAATATGCATTGTCGGGTCTTTACTAAATTGCTTTACACGTATTTCTAATCGCACGCCATACTGAATCTTCAGTAGTTTCGTATCTGGCTATACTTAATTTACTCGGTTTAAATTTTTGTCTAATCTGAAGAAAAATACGATTTGATCAATATAATCATTGGTATTCGTGAAAGCAATACCTAAACATATGATTGCCTTTTTAATTTAATTTCGTTGATGTGTTTCAATTCGTTGTCGTTCTATGTTCTTCCGCTTTTATCTCTTTTCAAAATTCTCATAGACAACAGGTAGTTCAATTTGAAGTAGAGGGAAAAATTAAACTTCTTGTGAACTTACTGATGTAACATATTCATATGGGTACTCTATTACAGATTTTGTTATTATATATATATGATCTGAGTCTTATTATTTGGCAATACGCAGAGTTAACTTCGAAACGATAATATGTATATCAGTCTTCACGTAGAGTTCATCTCCTTTAACATAAAATGGACAACTTATTATTCTCCAGATATTCGTTGCAGGCTTGCTAATTGACAACGATACCTTCGAGCAGTTTCTTTATTTTCTGTCAACGGAATACAAAACCTGACAAGTATCACTACAATTACACAGCACAAGCTCGCTAAAATGGTTCCGATGCTGAAATATGGTTGTACACATCTTCATGTTGCAGGCTCTGGGTTAGAAGACTTAAAATTGGCTTAGTTGCATTTTTCGAAACTGAATAGCTTCTTTAATGAATTTTTCGCGGAATGTGGTCGTTTTCGATACACAACAAACAAAATAATTTTTGCCGTCTTCTTCATATCCTCATTTAATTGATATATAGTGATTCATCCTACCTTGTGTCAATGGTGTCCCACGACAATTAAGGTCATTTACACTCATTCGTTTAGCCATTATAATGCATTTATAATATGACTTGGGAAATAAAAGAAGTGTTGGAGCTTAAATTTACTATGAAAAGGAAAAACAGTTTCAAAAGGTAATTTAAATTTTGCCCAAAATGAAAATAGACCAAAATCAGGTGTGGACTTAACAGTCTACTCATTATAATAGCGATGTCCCAATTTACCATGATATAACTTTGATACTCCAATTTTCCTAGAGAATGAAAGTAATTCATTTCGTCGGCTTTCCTTGGCAAGATCTGGTGATGCTAAAAAGAGCTTTAATAGAAAACGAGTGTTCTATAAGATATTTCAATTACTTCAGTTAACTCTCTCTCTCTCTCTGATTTCATAAACTTTCGTTATTTAACGATTTCTTCAAGTTTATTGATTTCAAATAATTTTTAAAAAATTTCATTCAGGAGCAGCCAACTTAAAATTCTTTAATATTAACTAGCACATTGTAAAAAAATCGATAATCTTACCAATCCATTTAGTCAAACTTATTTTATCTTTCGATTAGTATCGTCACAAGTTGATGATTGGGAGATAGGAATGATATTAGTTCAGCTACGCATTAAAAAGTACTTTGGATAGAGTAAACAACATAATTTATTTAATAATCTCATGCTGGCATAGAGAATGATTTTATTTAGCATGTATAGACTTATTACATATACGTAGATGTAGACGGATATAACGTATAGAGATCTGCATAATATTAACATTAATTGTTTGACCATACGCCTCTTCCATTGAATATTATGCAATTGATTTTATAACTCTGTTTACCCGATAATCCAGGTGAACTATCCCCGTATCACTAAGCATGGATTTAACTTTAGATAGGTATTCTAGTATAGATAAGCACTATTTTATTTTGACGTAAAGACATGCCTGGATGAATATTATAATTCTAGATGAAATCTGTCGAAAAGAAAATTATCCTTTGTAACTGTGTTTTACACATTAAACAATAATTGATTGCGCGGGTGGTGGTAACAATTATTTAAATCACGTTTGCGAGCTTGAAGTAACCACCAATCCAATTGTATTTAACCAGTCGTCGAACAACATAACAAAACTACCGCCGTCGCAACGCACTGACGCGTTTCGACCTTCCATGAACATCATCAGAGTACGACGGCAAACTAACCAGCGAGAATCAAACCGAATTGCGTACATATGGAAAGCAAATTTAGATATGCGGTTCGACGACTGGTTAATTACAATATGATTGGTGTTAACTTCAAGCTCGCAAACTTGATTTGAAGAATTGTGGTGTACATACTTGTTTTATAATAATTGCATAAATCTATATACGGTATATTTCTTAATTAAAAATGCAATAATAATAATAATAATAGTAATAATAATAATAATAATAATAATAATAATAATAATAATAATAATAATAATAATATTAATACAAATAATAATAATAATAATAATAATAATAATAATAATAATAATAATAATGAATGGAAATTTTTAAAAAAACAGCTCGGGTGTTTAATTTAATGTCTTTATTGATGCATATATTTGAGATTTTTAAGTTTCTCTAACGACGAATTTAGAAAAAATGAATTAAAACAATGAGGACATTACATCGAAGTTTCTAGAAGACCAGAAAAAGAGAATCAATTCCAAATGGATCATCGAATAAATTATGACAAATAAACACCAATAAACCAATGAAGCAGTATTGAACCAAATTATCATATTCGCCAGCATATATCTTGGAAAAGCACGCTATATTTAACATTCACCAAGATGCAATGCTGATGTTAAAAACTTATTGATTACGCTAGTGGTTGTAACAATTAATGCAGTCAAGTGGCGAATTTGATAAAGATATGTATTCCATTATGTACACATTTTGTTAGTAAAAAATTAGCATTGTACAAGGTAACAAAGGTAATTCATACAGTAGACTGGTTTCGTTCTTATTTAGAACTCTGCAAGTAAAGTCCGGATTTCGACGCGGATATGGATCGAACGGGACACATTTTCTTCCGCGTCTATAAATCTATGAAAAGTACCACCTAGTCGCTCACTACACACATTTACCCTTTATATTCTTACATATGTTTCCGGGTAGCCTTTCTTGAAGCTGGACTGTATGTGGAAACTCTTTAGACTGGAAATTCTATGCAACTACCCCTAATCGATTATTATAGATCAGACACCACAATACTTTATTAAGTGGAATTGAATTGAATATTAAAATTTTTAATCAATTATTAATCACACGGGATGTGACAACAGTTGTTTAAATGACGATTGCCAGCTTGATTGATACACCCAACACATTATAAATAAATATGTAAGTAAATTTATAATTAGGAATAAAAATAAAATTCGAAGAAAATGGACATAATAAACATGTATATGTATAGATTAAGTATTGCATAAAAACAATTCACCTAGTAGACCAATAAAGTTCTTGTAAATGACTCTTCAAATTTTGGCCAGTATTTTGTCGCGGACGAGGATGGAAACCATTCTACGGGATGAATTGCACATAGAATAGAATAGAATATCTTTATTTGGATTCAAACCACACATGTTCCATGAAATAAAAAAATTAGAAAATCTACAATATAAAAAGATATCACATCACATATATATGAGCAATTAGTTGTACTGTACAATTTATCAGCATCAGAAAGTTCAGCTGTAAGAGTGATAGATTCTTCATCAAAATTAGAAAAATTTAAGGTATAATTCGAGTATAACAGTTTGTAAGAAAAAAGGTAACCATGACTAATATTTGATTGTATGCATTGTTGATTAACAAGATGATATAATGCATAACATTTCAGTTTTAATAATACAAAATTTGAAGATAGAATCTCGAGAAATTATGTTGCTGAAACACCATTAATCCTGTCTTTTATTTAACCATGAGAAAGTATTATCATAATCAAAATTTAAAATATCAGCAGGATTGAACACTTTTTCTAGTTTGGTAGATAAAAATTTAAAAGACATTTTAGTTGGAGGCGTTTCTCTAAGCCCCTTTGGCAATTGATTGTAAATTTTGTAAATTTTTGAAAAGAGAGTAGCTTGCTCGCAACATTCCCACCATTGGTGGGTTGACTTGAATAGAATAGAATAGAAAATCATTATTTGGATTCAAACCTTACATGTTCCATCAAATAATAAAAATAGAAAATGTACAATATAAAAACATATCACATCACATAAATATGTGCAATTAGTTATACTGTACAATTTATCAGCATCAGAAAGTTCGGTTATAAAGAGTGATAGATTCATCATCAAAAATAGAAAAATTTAATGTATTATTCAAGTGTAACATTATGCAAAAAAGGGAACCATGACTAATAATTGATTGTATGTATTGTTGATTAACATGATATATAATGCATAACGTTTCAGTTTATAGTAAAAAACTTGAAGATAGAATCTCGAGAAGTTATGCTGCTGAAAAACAATTAATCCTGTCTTTTATTTAACCACGAGAAAGTATTACCATCATCAAATTTAAAAATATCAGCAGGATTGAACACTTTTTCTAGTTCGGTAGATAAAAATTTAAGAGACATTTTAGATGGAGGCGTTTTCTAAGCCCCTTTAGCAATTGATTGTAAATTTTTAAAATTTATAAAAAAGAGAATAGCTTGCTCGCAACATTCCCCACCAATGGTGGAGATATTGCAAAATGACCAGATCTAGTTCCAATTTCATGACTCTTTCTTATTGGATTCATATAGACACCAGTCCACTGGTTCAAATGGAAAAATTTTATGCAATAGCACATCCTCCGAAACCATAAAGGATGCAGTGATACAAACTGTAATCTAGTGGCATATATAGTGCAGGAGATAGGACTTATTTGTTTCGCAACTTTTCTTTGTACAGCTTCTATCTTATTAGACAAACCCTTTGTTAAAGGATTCCAAGTAGCAGCAGCATATTCTAATATCGGTCTAATCCAAATAATAAACATTTTATATTTTATTTCACTCGATAAAATATTTCTATTTATTAGTGCCCATCTGTTCTTGGCACTGCCTACTATCCTTTCAATATGTCTCTCAGCAGAAGCCGTACAATGAATAGTTATGCCTAAATCCTTAATTTCTTGCATAAGTTTAATCTCAAAAACATCATTAATCTCAGCATCATGAAAATAAACATAATTGAAATCAGTTCTGTTACCTCTTTTCAAAGCTCTCGTCTTTTTACTGTTTATTCTCAGCTCTAGTGTTAACAAGTATCTACTTAAATCATACAAATCTAGTGTCACATTATTTTTGGAGAATTCGACATTTTTGGATCAATTGGAAAGATTATTTTTAAATCATCAGCGAATTTGCAAACTCGACCGTTAGGGATTTTAGTTTCCAAATGTGCAAATACAATTTTAAATAAAATTGGCCCCAAACTTGATCCCTGTGGAACTCCACTTGTTACCCTTTTCGAATTAGAAATCAAATCATTTACTTGAATACTCATTCTTCGATTATATAAATAGTATCTAAGTAATCTAAAAATATTCGGATCAATATTTCATAAATTAATCGCATTCAAAATAGCATCAAAAGATATCTATAAATACAATTAATGCATCTAACTTTTTCTCATCTAATGTAATTACATGTTTCCACATAGAGAGAATATTAGTAGTTGTTGACCTGTCTTTTGTAAAGCCGTGTTGGCACATATCAAAATCAGCCGGCAACATACGTTCTAAATGATCTAGTATCAATCGTTCTATTATCTTCAAAAACGAAGGGATAATAGAGATTAATCTATAATCACTGGCGCACTTTGGCTTACTTACTTTAGGCAATGGTTTAGCTACTATCGTTAATATATCGATTGGTAATTTCCCATCCTTCAAAATTCTATTTATAAAATTGCAGAGCGCATTCATAAAATTTAAAGGTAATTGAAGTAGGTTATCAATCGATATACCAAGGTGATCTTTTTGTTTTTTTGATTTTATTTTTAACATTAATTCTATCAATGCATCACTGTCAATAACAAGTCCTAGATCCTGGTTTCCCGAAGGATCAGGTAGATCAATGAAATTGCTTTCGTTCTGTGGATTACATAACAATTTGCCAAATACTTCATCCAATTCACAGAGAAATTCATACTCAGTTTTACCCACAGGTAATATAAGCTTTAATTTTTCCTTATATTTACTGTAGTCTGTGAGTAGTTTGTATCCTAGTCTAGGATTGCTCTTCAGTTTGGCCAAAATAATTCTCTCTGATCTTTGACGGATTATCAGCAGTGATGAATTAATTTCTTTATCAATCAATTCTAACCTCATTTTTTTAATACTATTGATAAGACTACATTTCATTATATTATCTCGTTTGATTCTTAGCTTACATAACTTCCTATTTAATCTCTTGGGTATAACATCCGTAAATGTAGATGCCCTAAACATATCAGATAATAACAATGAAACAGAAGAAACAAATTCGTCATTGTTCATGATAAAAAACATTCATAATCAATAGATAAGCTTAATTCTCTAAAAAGATTCCAGTTGATTCTGGAACATTGCACGTGCGCACTTTCAAAATTAGGTTTCTGTGCTTTGCTACTCGAAAGGTTCCATTGTAAAATGATTTGTTTATGATCCAATTCTTTGAAGTAATTTACTACATCATAACTGTGTGAGTTCAACGCTTCAACTTCTAAATATACATGATCTAAGCATTCCGAACCTCTAGTTGGTTCCTTTATAATCTGCTTAAGATCATGATTAGAAAAAAGATTGATTATTTCACAGTCATGCAGCCTATTAAAATCTCCTACCACAACAATATTACCATGGCAGTCCAAAATAGATTGAAAAGAATTGGTAAACATTTGATCATCATATGTATTAGCATACGGCGGTCTGTAAACCGCAGTTAAGATCAGGTTATCAATTTGTATCGTTAAAAAGTCAATGACAGTATTATATTCACTAGTATGTAACACTATCGCATTTAATATCGATTTACTATAAATAAGTACTCCTCCACCTCTTTTATCCAAGGATCTGTCTTTCCTAAATAGAGAATAATGAGGAATGTCAAATTCATAGTTTTCAATGTCTTTGTTCAGCCAGGTTTCAGTTAAAATTATAAAGTCAAAATTGTTACTTATTATAAAATCACACAGCAAAAAAGTTTTATTCTTAACACTTCTACAATTAGCATAAAATAAAGAATATGTACAACAAAACTCATCTTTACAGTTTCCGATAGTTACTGGTTTAACTTTTTTGGTTTCCTTATAATTCGTTTGTTGGGTATTGTAGCTATAGTGCGTAGCTGTCTGCTGTCCACCACATTCATTAGTGCTACTCCGTTTTTTATAATTTTAGAATCTACTGATACTCCGTCTTTTGTGATTTTAGAATCTACTGACACATCCTTTATAGTAACTTGTTTCAGATTACTTGATCCATTGTCTAAATTCTTCTTCAACTTCTTCGCTGCTGACAATTTCCTTTGGAGAAAGGTCTTGTCTCTGCAGATGAATATATTGTGGAAGTTATTACATTCTTCTTTCTTCTTATTGATATCTTCCACTTGTTTGTTTGTCGGCCTCTTTGATAGTTTTATCACCACCGGCCTTGGTCGTTCAGTTTTCTTGCCAACTCTGTAGCATTTCGTTATTTCGGCCTCAGTCGTATCTTTGATTAAATCATTTAACTTCTCAACATCATTCGGGTCAGCATTTTCATTAAGATTAAATAATATTAACTGCTTCTGTTTTCCAATCCTAGCAGAAACTTCATTGGATAATATATTTAATATTTCATCTCCTGAAGTGCAGTTTTTTGTTGATGTATCATCATCTACTGTTATTTCAGCTAGCTCAATCCATGGCACAACATCGAGCTTTAATTTATCCACCTTCTCGTTTAACGCCACGGTCAAATCATCAATTTTTGCGCTTAAGTATTCATTTTTTCTTTCCGCTAAATCTAATTTTTCTGCATGTTTACTGACATCCGACTCCAGCTTAGACATCTTATTTTTAATTGCGATGTTCTCCTCCTTTAGCTCCTTTATGGAATTTTGAAGGGCCGCAATAATTTTCTCAAATTCGGTATTCAACAAAGTCGGAGCCATTATAAACCGCGCGCGTTAAACTAAGACAATAAGGCAAAGTAATTTACATGTTGTCTTAAACAATATTAGTTTGTACATTCGTATGCATATTTGATGGGTAGGAGTTTAAATCAAGCTTGCAATCTTAGTTTATATAACCGTTTACACCACTTGTGCAAACACATATTGTTTAATTTTATAAATCTGCAATTAAATACAACTTCCCCATGTAGCATTGTGTCTGATCTATAATAACTGAATAGAGATGACTATTTGGATCTTTATTTCTAACAGGATTCCACATATGGTCTTCCTGACGTAAAGGCTAACCCATAACATAGTTAAATTTATAAATGAATGAGCGATAAAATGGCGTTGTGGTCAGATTTATAGACTCTAAAGCGAAGGTACTCCGATCTAACTCTATTTTTGCAAATACTGACTAGCAGTTATTTAATGGGATTCGTATTTGCATCAAGCTCGCTAACTTGATTTTAAAAGCTGATGATGTTTGTCTGAAAAACAAAACTCTTGCTAAACAAAACTAAGGGTCAAGCATTCGAACAGTTCATCAGTTGTTATTGAACCAATCGCAATATCTCATCAGTGCGCGAATTAGGGCGGACTGGATGATCTCTCAAGTAGAAAATTTAAATTAATTTTTACTAACAAGCATTGGCGCAGTGGAGAACGTTTCTGCCGCGGCTGAACACAATATTTAGAAATTGCAAACTTAAAACTCAAGCGGATTTGAGATGGGAATCATCCTTAATTCTAAGCTAAATAAAATAAGAGAACTTCGTAAATGATTTGCCTATAAAATAACGAGTTTTTGTATGCGTGTTTGCGCCTATCAGCATTGTGCATTACAGGTTTCCAGTTTGTTGTTTAACGATATTTGAATTTAATCATAATTAAACACACTTGCTATCCAAAATTAATTTCAAATTGTACCAGGTAATATAGCCGATAGTCGTTCTGTTTTTTGTATACCTGCTTCATTATACATATATGCTTTAATACACGATTTTCCAACATCTAAATGTCAAATTTTTAAAAATTACTAAATAAAATATTTTGATATCTTTTGAAATGCGAGCTTTAATAAAATTCGTTGTACCCTTCCTGTATGCAAAAACAACAAGAGATTTTATCAGATACAAGATAATGGTGAATACACGTCTGCAATTGCGCAATACATCATCGAAACATCGCACGTATATTCTCCAGACGTAGCATTCAAAGTAATTTATAACTGCAAAAACAAAAGGGAGCTAGCCACATACGAAGCCTTATGGATAAACAAATTGCAGCCGGATTTATGCAAGCAGAAGAAGCACGTACACGCATTGAGCTTGAACTGGTTTTGACGCACGCTATTGATTGGTCGCCGTTTCCCACTCTCTATATGTTCACATATTTCTATCTTGTTTTGTATTCCAATTTATATATAAAGATATGTTCATTAGTAGATATTTGAGAAGATTATGCGAAAAAAACGTTTCGTGTATCTGATAAAATTTCTTTTTGTTTTTGCACATAGGAAAGGCACAATAAATATTTCGATACGGTTTAATATTTAGGCAGTAATTTATTTCACATTCTCACATTGGTCAGTGTGCAGTATTCGGCATTTCTGGGTTTCGAGTAATTCGTATTAATAAGGCTTTAAAGAATTTTCGGGATCACAAAGTGGTAACCAGTTAACCAAACTGTTAATAAAATAGCTTATTAATATCAGAAAAATATCAAACTTTGAGGAAAGTGAGGCATGTCTATCAAGGTGAAATGCACTGTCTTTTTTACGAGTAGTTGACTTTAAGAAAATTGCGCATAGAAAAGTGTGAAATAAAACGCCCCTATATCTAAAGGTCTTTAGTCGGTCAAATCACAAGAAGGCAATAACTCAAAATAAATATGGGTATAAAATTTTATTAATTACTTCAGTAGAATGAACTGGCGTGAATATTTGCGTCATAAACCTAAACGGGATGGAGAGTGACAGCAACAATTTATGATAATAGGCTCGTTGGTGTTTATTGCAATTTTCCTTACGACATGTCGGTCGTCGGATTAGCGTTTGATTTTTGATAGAGCTGCGTCCGTGTCAACGGCAAATTCGATTCGCAATTTAAAATCTAAAATGGGAATATGTTTTCAACAATGTTTAATGGGTAAGGTTGGTAATTTAACCACGTTGCTAGCTTTGCTTCTATGAGTTCTTTGGGCCTCCACCTTGGACGGATAGAATTGCAGTAAATTAAGTTAATGTAATGGTGCTCGGCATCTTTTGCGTGTGGAGTAGGAGGAGGAATGCGCAGAAAGAGAGGTATGTCAATTACACTGCTGAGTCGGTAAAGAAAGAGAACTGACTTGCCTTATGGAATACTACGGAAGAGTAAAAACATCGTTTGGAAACTGAGACAAATCTTTTAGTTTTTCAGTGAAAAAAATAGAGGTGATTTTCACTTAGTCAAGGAGACTCCAATCGCCACTGTCTTTAGATATCAATATTCGGAAGGACAGAACAGAACATAGCAGTGTTAACTATTTTTGCAAAAAAAACTTTTCTTCAAGAGACATTATTTATATACATAACAAAATAAGATATAAAAGAAAAATGTTGCACGACAGGGAATATAATTATTACCATTTCCTTGTTTCGCGCAACGAGGTGTTTGCATCCACCGTCCACCTGATTAGTCCAGATGTTTCAACTTCCCCTTTCGGGAGACTTTTTCAATGGAAAGCACATCCCACAAACAGTTTGACAATCAATATTTCAACTTGACATATTGATTGTCAAATTGTTTGTGGGATATATGCATACCATTTTGTAAGTTCTTCAATGGGTAACATCAACTCCATCGCTAATGTTTTAAATGATTGAGTATGTCTGAATCGAATTAAACCGGATCTTCCTTTCCAAATATGTTTTCACTGAAACAATGCATACATTGATCTCTTAAAGTTTCTTTCCGGTCTAAATTTGACGTATTTCGCCAATGATGGGTATTAAGGAAATTATCTCAATCAAGGTTGTCTACTTGATATAAACGCCAATCTTATTTTATATGCATTGTCAATATAAAATCAGCCTAGTATAATGTTTTAAATTTCATCCAGCAGACTGGGTTCATCCTCAATAAAAATTCTGCGGTAAAATTTTGGATATTGTTTGAAGATTTCCACATAGGTGTGGTGTATATCCAAAATATGCGATATAGGCGTAATCTAATGCATAGGCTAACCAAACAAAAAATGATTTGATATATAGTTGAAAATTATGTATAGCACGTAGCTAGGTGGCTCGGTGATTAAAATCGCAGTCTCTTAATTGGATATGTCCAGATTCGAGCCCTGTCTGTATCAATTTCTGTACTGTATTTTTAGAGTTCCCACTAAGGACGAATCCGATTTACTGCATGAATTGCTTTCGCTAGCTTACATAAGGTTCAGTTTATACTGAAAAATATATAAATAATTGGGCTTGATTAAACTAACATTGACTACGCCGGCAATGATAACAATTATATAAATCTAGGTTGTGAACTACATATGAACACCTGTCTCATATTGTGCAAACGCTTATCAATATAAAGCAAGTATTGTATAGTATGAAAAAGGCCACTTATCCTGTAGATCGTTTTCGATCTTAATGGAAACACATCACGCACTGTCAAGAAATTGTGGCGGACTGGAGACAATACTGGACACGTCTGCTTCGGAATCTACTATGGCAAGTTGACTTAATAAATATTGCAATAAATTTCAAAACAGACGTACCGAAGTTCGAACCTCGTTCGCGGAAAATTCTTTTCTACATTTTACAATGCTTGGTTTATTCTGGCAAATGCATACACATAATGGAACAGGTGTTTATATCGAGATCAGAACTTGAGTGTTATAACTGTTGTCACCATCGCGCAATCTATGTTTGTTTAAATAAGGATGAATTTCTTTTTATATACAGACTCACTTAGTATTATCTTGGTAAGAATTCGCTTAAAAAAGTTTCGGTGCATTCTAATATAAAAAAGCTTGCGTTTATTACTTTATTGTTACTCTTAAATTAATTTAAAATTATCTAAGATAACTTATGTACAATTGTTGATATCAGGAAATGGGATAAATGTGGGATTAAGAAAATTTCTTTACCAATTCTCCAACTGGGGCATAGAAATCAATAGCTGCATACGTTTCTGCATATGGGAACTGAAACGAATAGATATTTCAAAATTCTAAAACTAAGCAAAAGGCCTTAACTGCTTACTGGTATAGAATGTAAACTCAACGTTAATAAAGAATTTGATGTTCTTGTAACTCGACTACAGGTTAAATTAAACTGAATTTTATCAGACGGACAAGGCACGGCTAAAATGGATGCTATGGATTGATATAAGCCAAATCACAAAAAATTCGCACTACATAGCAAAAAACGCTGGGTTATATATGTGCACATTTGGGTCACTTATTTGCCGAAATAAGAGCACTAAAAGAAACTGACTAGCAAGTATCAAATCATGGTGTTTTTATAATTTTGAAAGAAAAAATATGCTGCTATCGATTAAAGTAGTCTCACATAATTACGTAATCTGTGTTTTGACTAACATGGACTGAAATCCAGTTGGTCTGTTTCTTGAATATATTTAGGTTGCTAATGGCGGAAACCTTCTTAAGTTCTCCCAGCATCACAAGTTTTAAAATAAAAAAAACTAATGCCAGATATCGAATGCAAAATTTTACTACTACATTAGTCATGTCCATCTAATTAATTAAATTCAGTAAAGGTACGTTGCTTTGCAAAACGTTTCAAATAAGGCAAGTTATTCCCAATGTCAAAATAAAAACAAAAATAAACTCGTTGAAAAAGATTTAGTTTGAAGGTACTATGTTAAGATTTATATTTCAATTTTGTATATATATATATATATATATATATATATAAATAATATATATATAATCAAGATCCTTCAATTGTGCCTTAGGAAATATATATATATATATATATATATATATATATATATATAAAATAAATCAAATTAAGTACTCAGGACTATATAATATTAGTTGCATATGGAAAATTTAGCAAATGCACATAATTTACAAGAAAATCGTCGTTCATACATAATCGATACGAAATTTTAAAATATTTTTTTACAATGCTCAGTTTATATGGTAATTGAGATGAACAGTATCTCTCCGAAACATCTACTGTGCAGTTCAATCCCTTGCCGCAGTAAATTGAACAAAATCGAAGAAGAAATTATAATTATTATAATGACCAACCACATCAGTCGTATTAGCGTGCAT
Source organism: Eudiplozoon nipponicum (assembly GCA_029291075.1). Taxonomy (NCBI): domain Eukaryota; kingdom Metazoa; phylum Platyhelminthes; class Monogenea; order Mazocraeidea; family Diplozoidae; genus Eudiplozoon; species Eudiplozoon nipponicum. Next base: position 65,339 of record JAQBSW010002870.1, read on the forward strand.
AGACAACGCTTAGCTTATAATGGCAATGCATTTATGCATAAAAATATATATTAAATTTGCGTGTTTAACCTAGGATTAAGCTTGATAATTGCGCTAACTCTTAAATACAGAAGCATTTTGTTTTCAGATTTTGCCTTGAATAGAACCGAAAAATTATTAATATTTACGGTGTGACATGTGAGTATTTTATGTTCACAAATCTTTGAGTTTTGCGCAGGAAAAAGCTGATTTATATATATATATATATATATATATATATATATATATATAATTGTTTTTATGTTTTTTATTTTTATTTGTTGTCTTATTAGCTAAATGATTTAGTAAGAAAATGAGCAAATTCTATTTAATGAAGTAATCAAAAATTTCAATATTTGATTCGTGGATTTAAAAATACTCAAGATAGCTAGACAGTTCATCGAATAACACTGGAAAATTTTACTTATTTTGCCCAGTTTAAGAAAACATTCTTATCTTTATATATGCTATCCGATGTAGATGACAGATTTGACATTTGAAATAAATGCACACCCAAAGGAGCATTTCCTATACAGAACTGTCGATTGCTTATATTTGCCACGTCTAAATGAACGAATTCTCTGTTCAATTAGGGCAGTCAATTAGATATGTTTGCTCAATAATTTCAGTGTAAAAATTTTATCAAGAATTAATAACAACGCTCAGCTAAAATAAAACTTGAAATTGAACAGCATTTTTGACTAAAATGATTGATGCTCACATTTCAATCTGAAAGTATATTCGTTAATTAAGTTCATTAGCATATTTAGCCTGCTGTTTATTTCTATCTCGTCAAACATTTTTCATATGATAAGTTTTTTTTAATTTGCCAAGCAGAACCACCCAGATTGAATTCAAACTGTTTTTTGCACAATAGCCAATCTATAATGAATCACTTTCGCCGAGCTTTAAAATCAAAACTTAATAATAGGCTTGACCGTATAGAAGAAATCAGCTCTATTACAATAATTTTCGTCTTTTTATGTTTTATAACATCTAATGATTTCATTGCTTTTAATCAAACCAAGTAACAAATTCCTTATGTTCACCCAGCAACTGGAGCCGGAGTTATGCCATAAATTGTACTAAAGTTTCATTGGCCAACTAGACGTCGTAAAAATCTTATACCAGACATGCGAGCCTTGGAGGTCAACCGCAATCTTAATGATTCTGTACTCAGAAATTTACAATATGTGTAAATGAACGCCACGAATTGGTTGTCTAGTGGACGCTGTTGATTATTACACCCGATTCAGTCATTCAGTTGGCTATCATAATATGACCAACATGATATGCTATTTTGAGCATGTCCACTAGACGCGAGTCACTTTTGTCATATTTCAAAAATAACTTGTCACACGCTTGGACAATCGAACACTATTTTTATTTTGGAAAATCTGCTTATTGTGAAAGTTTAATTATAACTTTCATTTCTCTATCTTCTAAAATTTTAATTCTTAACAAGAGAGTTGATTGTATTCTTCGAGTTAAGTTCCATGCATAGCATGTTTTCATAACTCACACCAAAGCAATCAAGATAATTGAAAGTAAATGTTGTGCTCAAAATGATATCTCACAATTTAATCATAATTCTGTCCATAATAGTTGTTTTAATTCCGTGACTGTATTTCCTACCAAAATTTTGGCTCTGAATTTCGCGAACCACTTTCAGTAGTCAGCTCATTACAAGAATTTCATTTGAGTACTAAATCAAGTTTTTACCTCTATATATCAAGTCTGCGAGCATGAAATAAACAAAAGTTCTATTTTATCTATCAAGTCACACAACAGTAAATCACATGTACTGACCCCACTCGACATTTCGTGATCACCATCAGATGACAACGGAAATCAAAACAACAGGGATCAAATCACAATAAATCTATATTTTATGTTAAACCAGCTACGCGGCTATCAACCATACAAGTCTGGTGCACATATTCTTTCACTGATAATGTTGGCCGCAAAATTGTTATGCAGTCACGAAAATGCTGAAAAATTTGAAACACGTATGAAATTTACGCCATTAAACAATCATGTTTTTCCGTTAAAAGAATGAAACTCTGCAAAACTGGACTTTCATATATTACCTGGTCTGTATTAAGATAAACATGGGATTATTATATTTAATCTAGTGAAAGGTCAGTAAGAAATATAAATAATATGGCTAAATGAACTGAATTTTTATAAATTACCTGATCTGTTTTGGGATAAACACATGCTGAGTTTCATATCATCGAGTTCAATTTCAATAAAAATTATTAAAAATATATGGCTAAAACAAACACTGTACCTACTTCATTAGCTTATTTTTTAAGCTTTATGATGTACAAAGCACCGACGAAGTATATCGTAAAATGAATTCAGAAAATCTCCATCAAACACAACGACAGGAACTCAGTCTGTGTTAGTTAAACACAGATCAGGTATGATTAACCAACCAAATCAAGTGTTGGTATCATTTGCAGGCTTGCTATACATTATATATATTGAGTTGGCTTTCAATTCGCATTGTCGACGAATTTATATAAAGTTAGCTCGACAATTTCTGGTATACACATTCGCATAGGCGATTGCAAGTCCAACTATTTCAAATTTCTTGACCAAATATATCGTTGGTATAAGGCATAATACCGTATATTGCTGATGAGTCCCCACTAAGTGCGAAACGCGTGTAAATGAGATTATAACTATTGTTCATGCTTACTTTGTTTTATCCTTCTGAACATATTTTAACTTATTTTTTACTAGGTACGCGACAGCTAATGGAAAATTGTTGTGCGTTGTTCAATTTATTGCTGATCGTTCTGTACTGACATTTTGATATATATTTAATGTGTATTTCATATTTGGACCATTTGTCTTTTTAAACGGAATTAATTCTTGTTTTTTACTGCAGTAAATCAGTTGAGAAGGTGGAACGAATTTGCTATGTTTACATTTTACAAAGTTTAAAAAAAATCGATTTGTGAAACCAAATATTTCACCTATTTGTTTAATAATTATTCTATGAGTGCTATCGTTAATTGTGCTTAAAATATTAAATTGAAATTTGAACTAGAAAAAAGTAGAATTCGGCTTATTTTACGCACAATTTTACAGATTTGAGCATTTTCTCTGTTTATTAATTAAGAAGCAGATAGTAATGCATCAACAAATTATCACAGGGAAAAATTCCACTGTATGTCACATTCTTTGTTTACAAATTTGGCGTGAATTAACGTATAAGAGCTCATTTGTGTAATCCATGTGGCGTCTTGAATGAACTTCACCTTTTCGCGAAAATTAAATTTCCTAATTTTTTAATAGTGCGGTTCTTCTAATTGTACTTGAAAATATTGAAGGTCTGATACATTTAAAATCATAATTAAACGTGCGATCCGCAGAAGCGGATTACTAATTTATCAAAGGAGATAATGATACCTTTAAAAATTGAGACTCTTGACTATAGGAAAATTTTCTTCATTCTTGACAAAGAAAGTCCTTTCGTAAAAGAAGCAGTGCTTGATTTGGTATTCAATCAATTTCCTGATTTAAATGAAAATAATGATGACAGCCAATGATGGTTCAATAGTAGCTTCTCGAAATGTGCCACCAATACCAAGTTTGGTCAAAATCAAAGAAATCTCCTTCTAATGAAGCTCAAATGACAGCTATGCCTACATCGTCCACAGATCAAGTTCGTGTTTTTCATTGACCAGGCAAATGGTTTTGCTCGGTCGTCATGGATTTTGATAAGTATGGTTTCATGGTGAATGACATGATTTGTGCTAGTTTATCATTATTTAATATTACTTTTGAAATGCGAGCTTTAATAAAATTCATTGTACCCTTCCTGTGTGCAAAAACATAAATAAATTTTATCAGATATAAGAAAATTTTCTTTCGCATGGACTTTTCAAATATCTACTAATGAACATATCTTTATATATAAATTGGAAAGCAAAACAAGATAGAAATATGTGAACATAGAGAGAGTGTGAAAAATAAAAACCAATCAAATTGCGTGCGTCACATCCAGCCCAAGCTCAATGTTTCTATGTGCTTCTTCGGCTTACATAAATCCGGCTGTAATTTGTTTATCCATAAGGCTTCGTATGTGGCTAACTCCCCTTTGTTATTGCATTTAGTAATTACTATGAATGGTACGTCTGGAGAACATACGTGCGATGTTTCGATGATGTGTTGCGCAATAGTAGATGTGTATTCACCTTTTAGTTTTAAACATGCATTTATGTTGAAATGTTCTCTCATTCGATTAATTAACCGTCTGGTCAATCGGCCTACGTAAGTTGATCGACAACTTGCGCATTTATATTGGTAAATAAAATTTGATATCGACATTAACGGCTGCTTCTCTTGACAGGTTGGTTAGTCAAGATTCAAAAGAAAATGAATATAATAAAGCAATTAACGATTTAATGTCTAATTAATTATTAAAAGGGGAATTAAACAGAAACAGACGTATTACGGGCTAGAAAAGAAAACAGTCTACCCAAAAGTCCCATTTAAAGGGGATGCAGTTTCCCGAATGGCACAAAAGAAAGTTGAAGCAGCATTAACACGCACATTTAATGCAGATAAACTACGAGTTTTATTTAGGGTAACACACTTACCTTTACCAGAAATCAAAGAGAAACAGCCGTTAATGTCGATATCAAATATTATTTACCAATATACATGTGCAAGTTGTCGATCAACTTACGTAGGCCGATCGACCAGACGGTTAATTACTCGAATGAGAGAACATTGCAACTTAAACGCCTGTTTAAAATCAAATGGTGAATACACGTCTGCTATTGCGCAACACATCATCGATATATCGCACGTATTATTAGGTAATTCAGGCGGTTCGATAACATTCGATCTATTATTGTTATATATGTCAACAAAGAATTAGAAAGGTATCATTCATTGTTTTAATCATTGGGAACTCATCATGTTCTTGGTCAGAATTTGCCGCGGACAGACTCGAACCTAGCACGCCTGCTTCAAATCTTTTGCTCTGTAACCACTGAGCCATTCCTGCCGTGCGATGAGTTTCCAATTAGACGAAACCGGTCTACTGGATGAATTGCCTTTTCTATATTATACAATTCTTAGTTTATACTGACATATGTAAGTAATTACTGTCAGGTGTTTATATCAAGACCAACCTTGATTATAATAACTGTTATCACCACCCGCGCAACTAATGTTCGTTTAATTACATCGCACGTATGTTCTCCAGACGTAGCATTCAAAGTAATTACTAAATGTAAAAACAAAAGGGAGCTAGCCACATACGAAGCCTTATGGATAAACAAATTTCAGCCGGATTTTTATGTAAGCAGAAGAAGCACATACAAGCATTGAGCTTGAACTGGATGTGACGCACGAAATTTGATTGGTTTCTGTTTTTCACACTCTCTCTATGTTCACATATTTCTATCTTGTTTTGCTTTCCAATTTATGTATAATGATATGTTCATTAGTAGATATTTCATAAGACAATGCGAAAGAAATCTTTCTTATATCTGATAAAATTTCATTTTGTTTTTTCACACAGGAAGGGTACAATGAATTTTATTAAAGCTCGCATTTCAAAAGAGTCACATTCACTGTAATTGGTTCCACAATTACTATATAATCACAAACGTGAATTTTAGCCTAATTCTACTTTTTTACATAAGTTAGACAGTTACAAAATGAATGATTGCCTTAGATTGGCTAAACTCCTGAGTATGTGTGATTGACGGTAGTTTTACTATGAAGTGCGACTGGTTAGATCGGATGCTAGTGCTGTTTATTTAAGGCTTGAAAACCATTTTGAAGGAAATTTAAAGTACAAAAACAGTTAAATTGAGCATCATGTCTGTTAGTTTGTCATTTGAAAGAGAGTGCCAATATAATGTCATTTCCAACTACCGAAATTTTGCTAATGATCATGCCAAAACCATTAAGATGTACAAAGAAATAATTTCACGTCGAATAAGTTGAAAATTAATACCAAACTCTTAAAAGGGAGGAATGAAATAAATATAGATATGAAACTTAAAATTTAAAAGTGCCAGGGCCATTACAATTATCGATATAATCAGACTCAGTTGATTTCTTTTATTTTTTGGACGTTGCTTGTATCGCTAAAAATTCACTTGATCGTCTACTCGACAAAGAAAGAAAAGATAAAAGTTTTTACAAAATACTTGGTGGTGATTTTGGTGTTCGGTGACTAATTATTGAGGATTGCGATGATGGAAGCCTTCAGGGTTTTTCAAAATATTATCCGAGGGACATGAAAATAACCATTTATATAGAGCAATTGTGTATTGAGCATTACATACCCATAAACTGATAAGATCAAATAAGATCAGAAAAATGAACCACACTCAGTATGGTCTAAAGGCATAATCTCATTTACACATGCGCTTCGTGTTTACTGACGACTCAGCCGTAGGAGCCAGTACTACGCCCTATATCCACTATATATTTTATCAAGAAACGTGGGAGAATTTGACAGTACGACCTCCACGAATGTGTATTGAAGCAGTAATGGTGTTAACTTCATTTAACGTCTTCGGCAAATAACTAACAAAAAAGAAACAATAGCTACATAATTTTTAAAAGGTTTTTGCACAACTGAGTGTTGGTTCTATTTTTGGAGCTAATCAAAGTTTGTGGTGGTGATTTTGGTGTTCGTGGATTAATTAACGAGGAGTAGAGCGCATTTATCCAACCTAAGTTAAGCATATGGTTATATTACATATAAATATTTTGACATCAATATCTTCACGTAGAATGTAATTTTGCTTATTCATATATGCGTATGAAATACGATTCCAAGTCAAGTGATTGAAGTCGAGTAAAATTTTGGAGAATGCAGAAAAACAATAGTTCAAGTGATACAAATGGAGTATTTGAGGAACATAGCGATTAAAATGCAAAATATGGATATCAGGCATAAATATCAATTAATGTAAAAAACAAATAGATACAAGATTTATAGGCAGGAAAGTATGTTTTATGTATAAAGATTGGTTTGTGATACACATTATTCAGTAATATGGAAAATCCAGACGATAAAAAAGATTAATTATGTTTTACAATGTCAAAAGAAATTAATCCATGAAGACCAATTAATAATTAGGTAATAAATTACATAAAACTTAAAAGATAGTAAATTTGAATAGCGAACTTGGTGTTGTAACAAATTTTAGTGCACGAAATCTTACAAAGTAGACAGACATATTTTTAAATTTAATTAGTTTGCGATGCCTATGTACGCAATCGTTACTTCCTACTACTGGATTTTGTTACCTTTAATAGATAATAAATCCATGATTTCACTCTTCAACTTCATTACAATAGATTCCATAATTAAATTATTTTCTCTTTTGGACTGCAAGCTGATATGTATTATCAACTATCACAGTAAATTTGTTGTTCCAAATAAGTAGCAAGATCAGTTTTAGCACTATGCCAATTCTTAGACATCGTTCTAAGATAAAATATCCTCCCTTAAATTGGACACTTGATTCTCTAACATATATACGTTAATAGTCATATTGTATATTCCATAAATGTATGACTTACATCAAGATATTTGCTATTATTCGGTTTTGGAAGCTGATGATTTTGTAAAATTAAAACATGATTGACAGCAAGCTAAATAATTCTGCATTTATCGACTATAGCTAAAGAGTGGCAATTCAGTAGTTTATATAAATGCAAAAGCTATTTAATAATAAAAAGAACCAGCATTAATTACTTTATCGTGGTTTGAAAATAGTTATTCCCACCGAAAGGTAGTAGGAAACAGCTAAGAACGGGGAAGTCGTTAAAATGTTCTTATATCATTCGCATAATAAGTATATTTAATTCAAAGTAGACAGGACACTAGACTAATTGCTCCACTGATGCGAAAACTGTGTTCGTTACAGTAAAGAACCAAATAAGGAAAAAACTTGCCTGTTAAATGAATTTAATATTTTACTTTATGCTATGTTTGGTTTATAGACAAAATATGTCTAATCTAAGGCCACCGTTGTAATGCAAATCAACATTTCTATTTCCCAGATGGCTTGAATCTCAAAAGGTTGCTCCAACATTTTTCAGTCGACTCGTTTTCTTAATCTAACTTCTATAATACAGTCTCATTTTCTTCCACCATTGACACAGGTAACACAATCCGACAAGAATTAATACGTCCCATTTCCCTTGAGGAAGTCAAGACAAATAGGATAGAATTAATTATAGAATTTAGTGAAAATAATGCAAAATATTCCTGAATTATATCGTGTCATAATATAACAAGAGCAGACAAAATTTCACAGAAAATTGATTGCCTGATGATATGCATATATGTTTTTACGGCCAAAATCCAATAATTTGCTGTCAATTAGAAATCGCAGTTCAAATAAAGTCACAAAAAATACATTTTGACATGCCAGTCAAAATGTAAGAGGAATAACTAAACAGGTTCTAACACATTTCTCTATCCATGCTGTCTGAATGATCTGCTTAATTAATGAATTATATAAAATACAATCACATAAACTATGTACATACATTAGCTCAAAATTCAATAGAAGAAACAAAACTTGCACATAAATATGATAATGAATTAAACCAGTTGTTATTGCTGTTTATCTACCTCGCTAGGTAGTCAGTGCTATGAATCTGAACTACTATCACGATATTTAAGTCAAGCAATCAACTCTGTCTACTTGTGCTACTATTGGTTTAATGTGCTCTTATAATGACCCATAGTTTCTGGCTAAGTTATTAAATCGAAAGCGGTAACTACGAGGATCGAATTAAAGAAAAGGCATTAGTTGCAACAAAGCTGAAAATTGCATACAATCAGTAGTCTCTGTGAGGTGGAGGAGAAAGTTTAGAATTGCGAACTGAATGCTATAGAGTTCCATCACAGAGCGTGGAATATCTGGTTTCTACCGATAATTGCCTAATAACAAAGAAACTATTGTAATGTTTTAATTGCGTGTGGTACCTCAAGAAACAATTAGTTTATGCTGTAAGCAAATTTATGATGCAATCATAAATTAATGCGTAAGTTTAAGAAAACTTTCACAGGTGTCATGTTGTGTGGGAAATATAGATTTATGAGGATGCCCACAAAGGTTCAACGAAAGGAAAGGCTATCGATAAAACAAAATGTTATAACATTGGAAATGTTATGCAATGTTCGGCTTCCGATGCGTAGGTGTTGAGTTTCATATTTTACAAACAAAAGAACAGGAGTTCAATTTCCGGTGGATACAATTCTGATAACAATTGAAGATTCTCCGACAAAAAGTATATTGGTCAACAATATTAACTATAGTTGCTTTCTTTTGCAATGTTCAATACTTTCTCACTATATAAAATTAAATCTTGCCATAATAGTTGAAATCTACATAACTTACCTACTTGTATAATTGTTTGTCTTACAATAACAGATCACGGATGTTTAATTGGAATTTTTTATGGAAAATGACACATGAAGATTCACTTGCAGTGAAAGCTGGCTAAAAAGATACATTGATATAACTTAGGAAATTATAGAAAAGTCACGTTTTCTGGGGCGTAGATGATAAATTACTTGATTTTGATAAAAACGTTTCCAGGTAAAATGCTCGACCACGGCAATATTCTTTACTATTGTAGAGCATCAAGTAATGATGTAACCGGTCTAGAATTTGATTTCTACTTGCTGCTTTATGCAATTTCTTGTTTATGCCGCCAACATATAAGCGTATGTTCACATACATGAAGTACGCCAATCTGGTCAATTCAATTAAATAAAAGTAATAAGAAACCGTATAAAACAGAGATTTTAAATGAAATATTTCTTAATTTATTTAACTCAATGGCACATTATTAGCCGAAGACTTGCACAAGTGCACGCCAAAATATCCGAAATTGAGAAGTGGAAGAACATATGAATGCTACAATTCTTGTCGCGCAAAACATGACTCAGGTATTTTCATAACATTATCCCGTGCAATCATATTAGTGTTGATAGTAAATGTTCAATTCTGTGGGACAATGAGGACATAAATGATTCAAAATAAACAAAAGATAAAATCTGTAACCATGCAAATCGTGTGCCAATATGACTTTGCATTTTGATCATGTCGCTGTCCTTATATTATTCTGGTCATATACGGATTAAACTATGAATTTTTATGTCATCTGAAAACATAATTGATTGCATGAATTTGCATTTATGCACAGATATCTCACAAAATCTGTTTAGATTTTTTTCCATTATATTAAAAGATTGCATTTATTTAAAATTATTAAAAAATAACTTTGAGTAATTTAGATTCCGATTGAATACTTACGCCAATTTCTTTTTTATCTAAGACAGGTAATTTCAAATAACATTCAAGAAGAATGCCATAAAAGTTGATTTTATTCTTCAACTTTGTGAGCTTTCATTTAGTGGATAAAACCCCGACCGTAATTGACAGTTTTTATACAGAATGAGCAGTACCTGTATGATTCATATGATGTTATCTAATAACAAACACGTCACTCGTTATTCTTCATGCACGAAAAGTGAATTAGCATTAATCATGTGGCTTAGTATGCTAAAAAGAATTAAATTTCAAAAGAATGATATCTCCATGATGCTATTTGATAAATAGTGCCACTATGTTGATATGAAATCAGCTGCGGTAGAACCAGTTTTTGCCAATACGTGCATAGCAGTGCCAAATATTAATGTTTATTTTGTGTATCTTGCTAAAGTCTTCCTCTTGTAAACGTAATAAACTACAACGCATTTCTTTTTAAATATTTCCCATTACCATATTTTATTTTGTTGTAAAACACCTATTCGTTGTCTTGAAAGTATTATCATTGTTAGTTTGCCTTTTGGTATTCCGGTAAAACATGCCCACTTCATCAAGTTAATTAACAATTCACAGACAAGCAAAGTCAACAACACAAACTGGCACAGAGTCCAAACCTAAAATAGTTCATTAATTAATTTATTAGCGGATTCATGTTTAGCAAATTTAAACTAAGTTGTACTTTTTTAAGCTCGTATGTCTACATTATGTACTTTTTATTAAGCATATAAACAATAACGAGGGTATATTTACCAGTCTGCCTTTTGCTTCACCGTATAGCATATCTTAAATATTGCGTTTCGCAAATGAATTTCACTCAAGTAATTTGTGCAATTAAATTAGTCAAAATAGAATAAAATTAGTTTAGCTAAATGTTTATAAGCAAATTAAACATATTTACTCGCAAATTATCAAACTTTACCAATTTGGATGTTTAATTTTGTAAATCGTCGATTTCTTATCACTTCTTCGGGCAGCGAGGTGCCTGTGGTAATAACAAATTGGTGTCAAATAGTTGTAAATTTAGGTCTAATCAAATGTCACATAAGCTTCAACTGGAGGAATAGTCGACTAAATACTTAAATTAGTATATATTTCCAAAATTATGCCTTGCATGTGGCAGGGTGACTCAATGGTTGAGCAAAAGACTGAAGCAGAAGAGCCCAGTTTCGAGACGCTTAGGCTATAAATTTTAGGCAGTACGTTCACAATACCTCCCAAAAAGTCTACTGCATGAATTGCTTTTGTTACATAATACAATGTTTAGTTTATACCGACAAATATCAATATAATGAGATTGGTGTTTATCTGAAGGTTGCAAAATTGATTTAAGTAATTATCACCACTTGCACAATCAGTGATTTATTAATAATTAGAAATATAGATTACAGACATCTTCAGTCAAGTAAAATGTGAACACACCTCCAAGTGGTCCGAACCACATATGTTATTTTACGTATTATTCATAAATTCCGATTTGACGTGCTTTGACGATTGTCATGAATAGCCAAAATGAGTCAATACTTATCCATGACGGCAGATAAGCTATGTTGTGTGGCTGGTCATATACAATCACATTTGTGTTTATCACGAGCTCAAAACAATTCAATAAATTTTTATCACGAACCGCGCAATAAAAGATTTTTTTAAATACATTAGGTGATTTCATAAACTTTGTTTCAGCAAACAATCGGAAACTCAAAAAGCGTACTGGACCATCTGGCATTCATCGGACGCCGGTCCCTTCTCGCTTTCCATCAGCCGCAACCTCGCTCAACTGAAGTCAATGATTCCTGCACGCGACACTGGCGTGCAGACTCTTCTATCTAGTCGATCCTTCCTAGTCCAATGGAATCTCCATTCCATCAGAACGATCTATTACGAAGTTGATAAAAGAATTCTCTTTTTCAACTCCCTCCTCCCTTATGGTTATATACTTTGCTAGTCACAATTACATTCAACTTTACATATCCGACTTTTGAATTTTACCTAATCATTTCAATTGTTGAGCCTGTTAGCCTTTGTTTCCAAATAAATGTATAATTATTATTATAAAGGCAGATCGACAATTATATTACACTAGTAAGCTTTTGACAAATATTTTTGATTACGCATTCATCAATTGCGTTTTTAGTGAACAAACTTTTGTTAATTATTATAATCAAGGTTGCGGTCTTGATATAAACACCTGACCCATTAATTACTTACATATGTCAGTATAAACTAAGAATTGTATAGTGTAGAAAAGGCAATTCATCCAGTAGACCGGTTTCGTCCTTATTGGGAACTCATCAAGTACTGGCCAGAATTTGCCGCTGACAGGATACGAACCTGGGCACGTCTGCTTCGGAATCTGGTGCTCTAACCACTGAGCTATCCTGCCGCACTTTTGTTAATGTCGTTTGTGTGTGTCAAAGAAGCAATATTAAATTATTTTAACAAGAATAACAACATTTCATATCAATATTATTTATTAAATCAACCTCAAAATTAAGAACAGCTAGGCCAAATTGAGCAACATGGTAAAAAGGAGGAAAATTATAAAACAAAACAAATTTGATGAGGTCTCGAGGTCGATAGTAAGTATACTATTAAAGGAGTAAAGTAAAAGAAGTATAAATATATTTCTTTGAATAATGAAATTCTTAAAGAGTTATCAATGTATGATTGGAGAAATAATTAAAATTTATGATGGAAGAATAGCAGGAAGAAATTAATTTATGTAATTTATAGCAAATGTAAGGTGAATATATACTTTGTACATAGTAAAATAATCTAGCAATAAAACCATGATAATAGAAGTTATTTCTTTATCTACCAATTGACGGTTTTTTGCTAGCATATTTTCTCTCAGCACATTTTGCTGATCTTTTGTAACATATTGTTACAATCATACTGCATAATGTTCCAAACGGTTTCTTAACCGAAATCTCACTTTATTGAATCTACATTTCATTTCAACCGATTCCCTCTCAGACCGTGTGACTCATTCGCGCTGGAAAGGTGATCTCTGTTTCTATTCATCCAGGTTTATATTCAGAACGAGTTTCGATTATTGACGTATCAGATCTAGTTTATTTACGTGACAAAACTTACATATTGGCTTACGTTCTCCACGAATAACTTTAAACAGTCGCATGTTTTCTCTCACTTTTATTTCTATTTAATTTTGATAAGCAAATTTACAATTACATGGCATTTTCAATAATGTAATTCTTTTCACTTGGTTAGCAAGAAATCCGTATTTGGCAAAATTTACCACTAGAATATGACTTATTTTAATTTTGGCAGCTACAGATTTTATTTGCATTCCTAAGTCAATATGGTTTTTTAACCATTATCTTTCAATCAAACGGAATTTCATAAATATATCGCCTACATACTACTCAAATTGGCGAGTTTAAAGTTGTCCTTTGTTCTGTAGGTTTATAAATAAAGTCATGCTCTAAAACGTTTGTGTAGAAGATCACCTATTTCTGCCAATATGTTCGAAAAGTCTCAATTCGATTAATTCTAGACAAGCCATACCTGAAAGAATATTCTGCGAAAACCTGACTTAATATAGTCAAAGCTATATACTATGCTGTAAATAAAATGTTATTTACAAAATAATTGATTGCGCGGATGGTGGTAAAAATTATTTAAATCAAGTTTGCGTGCTTGAAGTACACACCAATCCCATTGTATTTAACCAGTCGTCGAACAACATAACAAAACTGGCGGTAGTTTTGTTTCACTGCCATATAATCATAAGGAGTGAAAAAAGTTTATAAATGAAAGCAGAAATAATGTTTTAGACAAATTATGAATGATATTTACGAGAAAGAGAGAGAGGCAGAGAGAAGGAATATCTACCTACTACGAGTAAGTTATCCTAAAAAACTTACTCATAGTAGATAGGTATTCCTTCTCTCTGCCTCTCTCTCTTTCTCGTAAATCTCATTAATAATTTGTCTAAAACATTATTTCTACTTTCATTTATATACTTTTTTCACTCCTTATGATTATATGGCAGTGAAACATTAGTCAATTTTTGACTTTTGTATGGCTGGACATGATGATGATGATCTCCTTTATGATGGTCTACGTAGGTCTCAGGAACTTTTCAGGGATTTACTTTAATGAGAAATCTAAAAAAGGTAGTTTTTCAACCCGTTACTTCACATTGCACTTAGGTTATATAATTATGAAAATGAAATAGAACGTAATTTAGCAAATAAATCACATTCTGATTTAGGAATGAGTGTAAAATCGGTAGCTGCCAAATATAAATTAAGAACAATTTTAAAACCGACAAACATAATTTTATATCTGAAAGCTGCTAGTAATTCGTCAGTTCAAATTCTAATTTAAAAAGGAATATTAGTAGTAATTTCAAGAAGAATCCGTGAGTTTGTTTTCCCTCGATAAATGTTTCTTTATTGTTGTGTGTATAATAAGCATCGTCGCAAGTTATATATGGGTTCTAAGTCTCGCTTAGAGCACATGGTGTTGCTCTTCGCTGAAATTTTGGAATAATGTTATGGTTTGGCAAACAAGTAACACTTTATTTAAATCAAGTTTGCGAGCTTGAAGTAAACACCAATCCCATTGTATTTAACCAGTCGTCGAACAACATAACAAAACTACCGCCAGTTTTGTTATGTTGTTCGACGACTGGTTAAATACAATGGGATTGGTGTTTACTTCAAGCTCGCAAACTTGATTTAAATAATTTTTACCACCATCCGCGCAATCAATTATTGTGTAAGTAACACTTTATTTACAGCATAGTATATAGCTTTGACTATATTAAGTCAGCTTTTTCGCAGAATATTCTTTCAGGTATGGCTTGTCTAGAATTAATCGAATTGAGACTTTTCGAACATATTGGCAGAAATAGGTGATCTTCTACACAAACGTTTTAGAGCATGACTTTATTGATAAACCTACAGAACAAAGGACAACTTTAAACTCGCCAATTTGAGTAGTACGTAGGCGATATATTTATGAAATTCCGTTTGATTGAAAGATAATGGTTAAAAAACATATTGACTTAGGAATGCAAATAAAATCTGCAGCTGCCAAAATTAAAATAAGTCATATTCTAGTGGTAAATTTTGCCAAATACGGATTTCTTGCTAACCAAGTGAAAAGAATTACATTATTGAAAATGCCATGTAATTGTAAAATTGCTTATCAAAATTAAATAGAAATAAAAGTGAGAGAAAACATGCGACTGTTTAAAGTTATTCGTGGAGAACGTAAGCCAATATGTAAGTTTTGTCACGTAAATAAACTAGATCTGATACGTCAATAATCGAAACTCGTTCTGAATATAAACCTGGATGAATAGAAACAGAGATCACCTTTCCAGCGCGAATGAGTCACACGGTCTGAGAGGGAATCGGTTGAAATGAAATGTAGATTCAATAAAGTGAGATTTCGGTTAAGAAACCGTTTGGAACATTATGCAGTATGATTGTAACAATATGTTACAAAAGATCAGCAAAATGTGCTGAGAGAAAATATGCTAGCAAAAAACCGTCAATTGGTAGATAAAGAAATAACTTCTATTATCATGGTTTTATTGCTAGCTTATTTTACTATGTAAAAAGTATATATTCACCTTACATTTGTTTTTGTTGAGAAACTTGATTAAGGATGCCATTTATAATCGGGCCAACTCGTTGATGCTTTGTCAACAACAACTTCTCATCTTAGCTGTTATTTGAACCAGCGCGTTTGACAGTTAAAATATTTAAGCAATCATTGATTGCGCGGGTAGTGGTAACAATTCCTTAAATCAGGTTTGCATGCTTGAAGTAAACACCAATTCCATTTTATTTAACCAGTCGTTGAACCACATAACAAAACTACCGCCAGTCGCACTCGCACTGACGCATTTCGATCTTCCATGATCATCACCAGAGTACGACGGAAAACTGACTAGCGAGGATTAATCCGCATTGCATATATATGGAAAGCAAATTAGATATGCGGCTCTCACCTCTAGTAGTCTCGCATACATTGTACTTGAAATGTTCACTTAAGCAAAATGTATCTAGTATTGCTGATAATTGAAATCAACCAACAAAATCACTTGCATCTAATACGATATCTATGGTCATGTATTCGGGTGCTACCACATATCAAGCCAGAAAAGGTAATCGAAGGAAGCATGGGTGCAAAATACTTAGCGAAAATGAATACCAATGTTATATATATCTACAAAATATCGATTAAAAATGCCCCAGCTCAAGAATTTTGCTGCTCAAACTTGGCTGTACATTTTAATACGCTATCAGTGTGCTTTAGAATTAGCAAATTTGATCCAAGAAACAACTGTTTCTAAAAGAAATAATGCATTTGTTATGGTTGTATATATTTAGTCACATTAAAGGTCGATGCTTGTAAAATAGGATTTCTTCAAATACACAAAACACTCATTACTGGATAAGAACTTAAAAGCAAATTTAAAATAAGAACTTGCGCTATATATTGTCGAGTGTTGCAATGGAGATATGAATTTAAACAATTAATTTTGTTTAGTTAATAAAACAGCCCACTTAAATAAAAAAATCGCACTAAGACTATACACATACACGTAAGTCCACACTGTTCAAAACGAAGAAACGAAATTTAGCACAATTTTGCCCTCGGCATGACAAGCCCCATGGCAACGTCAGTAAACAAAAAATTCATCTGCTTGCTCTTTTCTAGAAAACGTTGATTTATCGAAATAGATTCCGCACCACCCTAATTAGCATTATGTCAAATTGAACAGTACTCTGTAAGCACATCACAATTTTCCAGGAAAAAAAATGTTTAGCTATATATATATATATATATATATATATATATATATATATATATATATATATATATATAAATGCCGCGTAATTGAACATTAAATTTATTATTGCGAAGTGTTGATTATTACGCATTTTTTGCGAATAGCAGCAAAACGTTACATTAACGTTTTTTAGATTAGCACCCGTCATTAACAGTGGGTTTAGGAAGTCTTGCTCATTTTTTTGAAATAGGATTAAACATGAGATGAATAAGTTAGATCTATTTTTAAAGTATAAGATAACAGTATCAAAACAAATTCGGAAAGATTATAGGAAACTCACACTATGTATCCTTTGGCAGCAGATATACATGCACTTATTCAAATTTACGCAAAATTTAAAATCGATATTAACTGCCGGGAACATAGTTAATTTGTGCATAAAAGCGTTTTTAGCTTAAATTTTAAAGGTTGCGATTTAAAATTTTCCGTTATAGAAATCAAACTAGAGAGGTAACTTAATCCGTCTCCATTTATTTTTACATTTAAAAAACAGATAACCAAGTATTTTAGCCGATTTAAGTATTGTTTAAAATTCAGCCAATAAATGTTCTTCATATGAGCAAAAACTGCGGAAACTGATCGGATTCGAAAAATCATAGAAAATTGAGATCGATAAATCCTAAATTAGAAACTGCGTGACCAGAGGCACCGCTTGAATGCGCAAAACTATCGATTAATCAGATGAATTTCTTCAAATGTGCATACTTTATTAAAGGGATAACAATATGAATAATCAATTTAAATTAAGCCATCGAAAGTGATTACAAAAAATTGATAAAAAAATAAACTGAAATAAATAAAATTTCACAGAAAAAATGTTAAACAATTCAAATTCCTACAAATATCTAGCATTTCAATTTCACACATTTGAGAAATTAATTTTAAGATCAAATTGTGCTTTAAATATTATGCTTGAATATTTACCGTATCGACATCAGAATCTGACGGCTTGTAGTTTTCGCAGCGTTTCGAATAATGCCTCGCTTTAAAATCGGTATTCTGGAGTTTGGAAATATGATCGTGATTTAATTGAGAATGGGTTGTGTTGTTTGGCTCATGCCGGACGGAAAGTTGATCACTGATTGGACGCGTACTGTGCAGACAATCAATTAGTGGAAATATATGCTGATTGCGTTCAACGTTGTCGAAGAGAACCTGCCCAGAAATAGGACCTCCGTTACAAGTTTTCTTTTCGTGAAGCTTCTGTAAACTTTCACTCGAGTTGCATAAATGACGGCGTCGTTTATCAGAATAGGAACAAAATGGTACTTTATGATGGTGATTACGCTTACCATTCTCGATTGTCGGTGATTTGCAGTCCACTGCACTCCCTGCACAGAAAAACTGCGCAAGAGAGTTAGCGTCACCTAAGAATTGCTGGTTAAATATGGATGAGTTGTTTTGTAGGCATTTCACCGCTCCTCGTGTTTCGTTAAGGCCCAAATGAAGGACAATATCAGAGGTTAGATCTGTTGGATATGCGTCATTATACACAGTCATAAAGGAGGTGATCGTATTTGACTCCAATGACTTGTTGCATAACTTCCTTGTCTGATGTATTCTGTTTGCTTGACCTGGCCAAAAAGAAAGTCAATTTTTATATATTGATCAAATAGGTATAAGCAAAAAATGCATTGAAATTTTGCTCGCTTTGTGTTCACTGACGAAAAAGAATGGAATATTTTGGTATTTCCGAAGGCATCAACACCAGTGAAAATAGGCCTATAACTGGCAAAGTATCACAAAGGATCAGATGTAGTCAAGGTTTCGCACAATACCTAAGCAACAGCTTAATGTTATCATAATAGCAACTTGACTGTGTCAGTGTAGCATTCAATTGGAAATTTTGGACTAAACATTCACTTGGTAAATATCATATCAACGCTCCTTTTCTCATACAAATAAATATTGAATGGAATACCGGCTTTATTCGCAAATTTGTTTATTGTTTTCGAAATATTTTAATTTCCCTTTTCAAATCTCCGTCGTATAGCATTTTAAAGTTCAATGACCATATACGATTTCGTCAAGTAACACCTCAAAATTATTTTAATTATGCAATTAAACAAACTTGGATTGTGCGTGTTGTGATATCAATTACTTTAATCAAGTTTGCAATGCTGTGATAAACACAAATCATATTGTACCAGTCGCACAGCATTGCAATACTATTGTCAGTAAATGTGTCAAAACTGCTAAAAATTTATGTTCGCGATCGCATTGAAATTGTAAAGTCTGCATTTACAATAATGTAAAGTTTACGCGGGGATACAGCCGCATATATAATTTTGCTTTGGTTCTACATTCATTTGGTTTAATCTTATTTGGTCAGTTTAACGTTGTGCTCTGAAGGTGACCTTAAATTTCGAAACGTGTCAGTGCGTCAGACTGACCGAAGTTTTTATGTTGTGCAGACCGATTAAATAAAATGGGACTGATGTTAATCCAACGGTTTAAAGAAACTAAATGAACATTCGTGAGAACATATGGCGACGTCCAAAATCAACTTTAATTAACGTAAATAATACACAAACTACAAACGTCAACACCGGGTACCAAGGGTTAGATTATTATTCAATCGACATAGCAAGCTATGAATATTTCGTATTGCGTATAACACGTAAGATTTGCGGGGAAAATGATAGAAAGTTTGACTTTACATTAAGTCAATCGTATTAAAATATGTATTTTCTGGAATGACAGGTATTCAGAATTCGTTAAAATTGACAAGTTTAATGAAATATAAGACATTTTATATGAGTGTGAATGTATGTTTCTCATGCAGACGTTCCTGCTTGTTTGTCTAAATACATTCAGCATTCTTTGATTGTGTGTGTGCCTTTATAATTGAACAGATTCTGAGTTATTCCGAACTCCTAGTATAGTAACAAATTTGTTCAATTAGAACAAAAATAATTTAAACAATCAGCAAAGATTAAAGTTGTAAACTCATCTACACATGTGGTTTCTGATATCTAGGAAGTAACTGAATTAATAGATGCAAATTATTATTTGAAACTCTCAATTTAAGTGAAAATAGCCTATTACGTAAACCGTGTTTTGGTACTTGGTACAGGCTGGGTATTTTGTTGACAATTGCCTTTGTAATCAGTCAAAACTTGGAATCTCGAAAACCATTGCATCGGTATTATTTACAGGATAGGTATATATTATGTGTAGTGAGTTTGACTTTATATCGCATCCCCGAAGACTACATGACATTAACTCCATTTCTTCCGAATAACGCATTCGTAAGGAAGATTGTGCTACCTAAATATAACATATTTTTTTACTTAATTTTAATGGTGGGTATTGGGTACAAACTTAGATCCTACTAATGGTTCGCCAATAAGCAATGTATGCATGTGCACATCAGATTGTACCTTTGGTTCATGCTGACTGTATATTTCCTTATAGTATTATTTGAACTAATTGGATAGTTAAGAAGAACTGCAAAAATTTCGGAAAGCACATAATAAGATTTGAATAAGATTAAAACAGCCCAACTTGATGAAATTTATTTATTCTCTTATTCTACGCTTAGTTTATTTTGTCGACATACATGTGATAAAATACTGAAATTATATTTTACTTAACTATCCCTTCCAGAAGATTTAATTTGGTGGTACAGCTAGGAAGAGAGATGAATGCATAGATTAATCATTGTTATAGTAGCGCAGATGCATAGCAATGACTGACTGTTAGAGCAGATAGATTTTACTAACTACCTGGATAACTCTTTTTATTTATATGCTCATAGATTGAAATTTGAGCTAAAATTTGTACATATTTTATGTGCCTTTATGTTAATAAATTCATAAATTAAGTAGACCACCCAGATTGTGTAGGAGGATAATTGCGTTAGAAACTATTTAATGTATTTCCTGTTGAAATTTTGGACCTATCGAATCTATTTTGTTTACTTTAATTTAGAGAAATTGAATAATTAATTTAGTTAACTTAGACGGCTAGAATGGCGTAGGGAGATTGTGGTGTAGACATCATTTAATTATGCTACATCGGTGACACTTTCATGTCTCTTGTTTATTTCATGTGAATTTATGTGAACTGCTCTTCCTATTTCTCAAAGTAAATTATTGAATCAATTACGAAAATAGTATCATAATAATAACACTTATGGACACATAAAGTCTATCGAGAGTTATTTTATTAATGATTTGTAGTTTTTGGCTATATTAGCCACCATTTAATAAAAGAATTTCTCCAAAGCATTTAAACGGCCGTCTAGTTTTTATTGACTGCTTCACAGGGACTAGGAATTATTACTCATTCTTTCCGGAACAAACGAATTTTAGCGACAGTGCAAGAAAATGAGCATTTTTTTGATAGGTAGATATTAAGAAATAGTCGGCTATAAGTTGATGAAGCAACTTGTCGTGGTGCAGAAGATGTTTATCACCTCAATCGCGATCATGCCGCGATAACCCTCAAAGTGGCCGCTCCGATATCGTGAAATAATATTAGTGAAAATATGTCTCTGCTTAACGTTGGCGAATGCAATCAAGACTTAATTAGATAATATTTTGTGACTAATGTTTTCGAGTCTACTACGTAGTAAAAAGAACCAGGGTTGCGCTCGACAGATGTGAATAAATTGATTACTGTCATATCTTCTTTCCATATAACGAGACTGACAGAATGAAGTGGAGTTTAAATATTTCGGTGCTAAATCAAATTCCAGATGCACATCTCCCGGTCATCTTTGATATTGTGGTTGCATTGCTGTTTTACGCTGAAAGCTAAAATCCGGTTCCCCTTTTCATCAATTGCTGACTCTTTGTTGAAAAGAAAAGCAACGCATTTCTGGTGATTACTATTCTGCCATCAAGAACAGATTTGGTGTGAATACTGGGCTAATGAAACATGGATGACGCTACAAGTTATGCCACTGGTAAATTAGGTCTTACGTAATATATGCAAATGTGGATGGCTATTCGATCAGGTCAAGCAGTGGCGTAAGCCGCGGAATAGAGCTGGCTGCATAGTGCGGCGTATCAGATTTCTATGCAGATGAGGAGAAATGTGAAATGGTACAGCAATACTAAGTTGATTTTCTGGCTTATGCATCACTATTGTACGGCAGCGTCATAAGACTGACTGCCACGTAGGGCAGATAGACGTAACTGACAGTCTGGCTAAATTTTCATATTTATGTGCTTGTTACGTTTCGTCTGTTTAACTTTTAGGTAATATGTCTATAAATTTTATGTGCATTCATTCTAATCAATTCATAAACTGGGCAGACCACTCAGATGACGTTAGATGTTAATTTCTTTGTAATATTTTAAAATAATAAAAATTACTTGGGTTTTTGTGTGAACTTTTATTCCTCGTCGAAAGAGAGAATTATTCAATTAAATAAGAATAGCAAGGTTTTTGGGTAGATTTAGTTAATTGAAAACGACATTCTTCAAGAGTTACACACTGATGCTTTATAATCAAACAATGTTCTTTATGATTGTCTCTAACTTGTAAAATGTAGGCGATCAAGTATGTCTAGACTCATTCACGAAAACTAGATGGTAGAAATTCTGTCCACATTAGTTAAACTACACCGTCCGTCGAGGTGAATGGGCCAACATAATAAAAGTCTGACTATGAAGACCAGTCAGCTCATGGATGATGGAGCATTTTATGGTAGCATAACAGTCAATGACCAAAAAAAGTTGTAAATGACAGATCGGAAGGGCTTATTAAAACTAGTTCTAAAGTAATGCCAAATAGGATTCACAAAAATTAAAGGCGAA
Organism: Eudiplozoon nipponicum; assembly: GCA_029291075.1. Lineage (NCBI taxonomy): Eukaryota > Metazoa > Platyhelminthes > Monogenea > Mazocraeidea > Diplozoidae > Eudiplozoon > Eudiplozoon nipponicum. The sequence goes on from JAQBSW010002870.1 coordinate 88,297, forward strand.
ACAGATCATGGGGCATATGACTGAAACCTTTATTTAAAATGCGCTTTAATTGAGAGAGTGTATTAGTTGCACGACTGAAGCGAAATGCCTTCCTGGGTCTAATTCTGGTCGCATAAATTCTGAGTAGAACGTGATGTGTGCCAAATCTGGTCTATTCGATTAATTGCATTTACTACATCATGCAGTGGTTAGTGTATACTGACAATATACATATGACAAAAAACCTGATATCACAATTTAATTTATTATTATCTATACCGTTATTGTGGTTATTTTTAATGACAGATCGGGAGTGGCTTGTTGACAATTTAAGTCGAAAGTGATAACAAATAGGAAAGATATAAAGAACTGACACCAAAATGCAAACTAAAATACAACTTAAACTTCAATTCACAACTAAGTTCTACCGTTGTAGTGGATTACTTCCCAGACTGAAGTAAACTGCCGCTCTGGTCGGAATCTTTGTCATTGCAAGTCTGGCAAGTATTTGATGCATGCGAAAAATGACGTATGTGATCGACTTTATAAATTATTCCTGTCAACTAATACAATGTTCAGTTTAAGCTAACAAAATTCATTTATTAAACGATTTATATTCATACAACTTCTTTATTAATAGAAATTTTTTAAACACAACAGAATTTATACACAGTGGCAGATTAATGCAAGAAGACAATAAATTGCAAAAAAAATACCTTTTATTTTTAAATACTGTTTGTTGCGGAGAACTAATATATATGCAAGTATGTATTAGGTGTTGCGAACCTAGCAACAAATTAGTTCAGTTTTGACAAGGAGGATAAACCAAAGACAGCATGAACGGAAAGTATAATATCATGCACATTCGTTTCGTGCTTACTGACGACTCATCAATAGGAGCTGTAATACGCCCTTTAACCAATATATATTATCCACATTCTTGACTAAATATATAGTAGGTAAAGAGCGTAAACCGGCTCCTACTGATGAGTCGCCAGTAAGCACGAAACGAATGTGCACATGAGATTATACTTTCCGTTCATGCCCTCTTTGGTTTATCCTTCTGGTCACAACTGAACTAAATTGTTACTAGGTTCGCAACACCTAATACATACTTTTTATTTTTCGTGAATATTTATGTAAGGAATAGAAAGCAAATTTTTATATTAAAGTGGATAATGGCCGATTTATTTTAAGAATATTTAACAAAACATTACAACACGCTTATATACATTCTGTGTTTATATTTTAAAGAAAAGATTGTAATATGTTGGCCAGTATTCCAAAACTGTACTGGCCATTAGCCATTTTAGTTAAATCAGGATCGCGATCAAGATATAAACACCACTCCTATTATACGCGTACATTGCTCAGTAAAAAACTAGGCATTTTGTAATTTAGAAAACCGAAGTCATGCAGTAGACTGCTTTCGACCATATTGAGAACTCATCCCGTACTGTCTACAGTTTGCCGCGGACTGGACTCAAACCTGGGCACGTCTGCTTCGGAATCTGTTGCTCTAACCAAAGTGTGGGCTCTAAGTACTGACACAATAGCCACAGTGTTGGCACTCCTTAAAGGTTTTTTGTATATAATAAATATAGTCATATCGCTGTTAAGTTGCATTGTAGAAGAGCTTGTACGAAGTTAGCTCCACTGCTGCAGGTTTACGCATTCGTATAGGAGATTGTACAGTCCTATATTCTCACATTCTGCACACAAATATATAATGGGTAAAGATCATAATACCTGCTCCTACTGAAAAGTCGCCAGTAAGCACGGAACGAATGTACACGAGTTTATACGTTCCGTTCATGTTGTTTTTGGTGTTTCCTTCTGTTCATATTTGAACTAATTTTTTACAGAGTGCGCAACACCTAATACACATTTGCAAAATTAAAGGTGCACTCGGAAATGAGTGTCGGTAAATTTGGCTGCGAAATATAGACAGAGAACCTAGGAATCTTGTTGAACAGAACAAGAATCAGATAATACTTATCGTTCGTCTGTATATCAATTTACGATGCTAAGAAGCCAAAACATTCCATAGAGGTGGGTGTAAATTATCTCTTCGTTCTTGCATGCAGACAAGGCAAGAATCTATCAAAGAAGCAGTCTTATTTAATAAATGCAAAAGCAAAAAATTTACATTTTATTGAAATATTTATTGATGCTTCAACCCGTGCAATTGTAAAAAAGTGAACAATTTTTGTGATGCACGCCTTCTGCCGATTAGCATACCAATTTGAGTGCAATTCTGATGAACAGTGATATCCAAATTGCAGACGCTTAAACTATGCCAAGGCATTTTCAATTAACTAAACAACATCGAGTTGCAATCGCGTGAAAGTGAGAAGCAAAATGCAAATTTTCACTGTAATTTTTAAACGCAACATATTTTTAGAGCATAACTATATAAATTAAAACAAAATTTAACAAGATAGGCAAACTGATTTGAGACGGTTCACGTTTGTATGAAAAAAATAGCTAATTTCGGATTAGCTCCGATTATTATTTATTTCGGAAAATACACAGTTCAATTATTAGAACTCGATCTATGCTCACACAAATGATAACACATAAGGTACACAAATAACAAAAGTAAATTACTTCTTAGTGATATTTCTATTTATTAATTTAAATAACCAATTAAAGTATTCATTGAAGAAATACACGTGCATACCTTTACGCTTGCATACCCATATGCAGATCTGTAACAGTATGCACGTCTATGGTTAAATCCATGCTTATTAAAGTTCAAGAAGTTTACTTAGATTATCGGCCAAGCGTAGTTTTAAGGCCTATTACCAAACCGAACTTGTTTTTTAATGATCTTGTTTGATGTTCTCATTATTTCGGCAACATTGTGGTGATGGATTAATGAACTTCCTTAATTTAGTAAATACAAATATGCTATCTTAAGAACATTTTGGAATAGAAACGAGGGAGAAGCAATCATTTTTTAATTTTAAAATGGTGTGATTTTATAAAACGTGTGTTTATAGGAAGAAGACCTATTCGAATATTCTGATTCATTTTAATTTAACTATGCTTTTGGTTTTAAAGTAGTTATTTTGATATCTATGTCATTGAGAAGTCTTAGCATATTAAATATACAAAATATACAAATATAATATAAATATATATATATATAATATATTTACACAATATACAAAATATACAAAAATAAATGTACAAAATATTAAATAAACAAAAAAATATACAATTGAGAAAACTCAAAATGATATCAAATTGAAATAAACAAACAGGACTCAATAGAGGGGACACTGCATGAATAAAGCAAAATTGGGATCGGATACACAACATGAACAGCTGATGAAACCGCAAGATATCTGAATGGTCTTGGTGATACCAGATTCCATATTGGGTGGCAAATTAGAGACGTTAAAAGCCTTATATGATGTTATATCTGTATTGATTTAAAAACCCAGCAAACTACCAAACCAAAGATATAGAATCTAACCATTAAACTCTTCAAGAGTTTACGATATATTGCGCAAAGGCTGTAGTCTGGAGTATGTAGGACAGGCAATTTGTCGAACTAGCTTTGGATGAGAAAATAAAAATGCAGTTAAATATGGTCACACACAGAAATTTTACCTAGCTAGAAACATGCGTAAATCTGACCACCAGACAAATTAGGAAAGTTGCATACGTATCTCCATATATTACTACTGTGGATTGACTGTGAATTGACATAAACTGACGAAATACTATTAATAATATATAAGAAGTGGAAAAACCGCTAGGCCCATTTATCAATAAGGCATTCAAAGTTAGCATGAAAGTGAGGACAAATGAATCGGAGGAAATACATGTTCAGAGCAAAAGGTTAAATATACAATAGATTAGCAAATATATTCGGTTATTTAATTAAATTTTAATTAAGCTTCTTATACGTTTTTGAGTAAGTTTTTCATCTATTAGCATTTTTCACTTAAGAGGGTTTTATTTAAAGAGTAAGCTGGTATTATACATTTAAGCACAAGGCCTTTTTGCGATTTCTTCGATGTCTCATTTTACTCCATATTTCTTCAAGCTCTCATTCTAAGCGCCTTCAATATTTCGACGCATTTTCATATTTTTTAGATAATTCTCGGTTTCTTAATATCTTTCTTGATTACCGAGTACAACTTAACAATTCCTAAACTTGTAGAAATAACCTTAATTATAGAACTAGTCTAAATTTATCTATTGATCTATCGAAATGGTTGTAAGTTAAAAACAGTTTATTCCGGAGAACTAATATATATGTAAGTGTGTATTAGGTTTTGCGAACCTAGTAACAAATTAGTTCAGTTATGACCAGATGGATAAACCAAAGACAGCATGAACGGAGATTATAATCTCATGCACATTCGTTTCGTGCTTACTGGCGACTCATCAGTTGTAGCCGGTATTACGTCCTTTAACCAGGGTGTGTGGATTTACTAGAGTAACAGTTGTTCAGAAATTGTTATTATTCTCAACTTCCATGAACTATCCATCATGTTAGTACCATGTATCGACTTGGAAACCATAGTGTTAATACCGTGTACCTTTTCGGTACTGTAATGTTGGTATCGGTTACTAACACAATAGCCATAGTGTTAGTATCCTTTACAGACACGGTATATATTTTATATAGAGTGAGTTAGCGTTGAAGTCGCATTGTCCAGACTATATGTTGCTAGCTACTCTACTGCAGGTTTACACGTTCGTCTACGAGATTGCATCGTCCTCTTATCCCACATTCCTCACCCAAATATATGGTTGTAAATTGATGATTTAGTGATAGGGTTAAAGTAATTTAAGATATATGTAACAAAATAATCAGAGAAAACGTCTTCATAGGTTATCTGAGAACTGGAAGCTTGTGTAGCATAGGGAAACTGTTCACGTGGATAGAATAAAAATACATAATATATGTATGAAGATTAGGCAATCATAGATTGTGCGTGTGGTGATAACAATGATTTAAACCAGTGTTCCGAGCTTGTTATAAACACCAATCATATTATATACATTTTATCATTACAAAATAATAACTGTAAAATGTTGAAAATTCAATTCATCAAGTAGATTTGTTTCGGACTTATCGGGAACTCTTCAAGTACTGTCCGGAATTTTCGCTGCGGATAGGATTCAAACCTGGAAAAATTCTGGTCGATAAATGAAATGTCGCTTATAAGTACGGAACCGGGCTACAGGATAACTTGCCTTTACTAAATCATATAATGCCTGTTTTATACTGACAGATGAATATAGTTCGTTTCCAGTCAATTGCAATTTGTGCAAAACTTCTAGAGGTGAGAGCCGCATATCTAATTTTGCTTTCCGTTTATATGCAGCGCGGTTTCATCCTCGCTAGTCAGTTTGCCGTCGTACACTAATGATGATCACTGAAGGTCGAAACGCAACAGTGCGTGCGACTGACATTAGTTTTGTTAGTTTGTTCGACGACTGGTTAAATAAATGGGATTGGTGTTTACTTCATGCTCGCAAACTTGATTTAAAGGAAGAAATGCATGTATAAATAATAAATGACATACAAAATGCCTAAATTAAATAATATATAGTAGATGTTGAATATATATATATATATATATATATATATGGACGAATCCATAGAAATGGCAGTGGTATGTTTGCATAGAATTATGTTGACGTATAGTTATGCGTGAGTATTCGTTCAAAGAATATTTTTAGTTGTTTAATATTAAATTATAATAGTGATAATAAACAAGAACAAGTCTATGAAGAGAATTATTTTTTTCATTGTATTTTGCCTTTTGTGTTAGCATTTGTGCTAATAATGAGCAAGCTCTGATGATGAATGTCCGAACTAGACTCCGAAGCATCATCAATTCGAGTAATA